>JAEIFQ010000536.1:0-27581 GCA_018904025.1 Zaprionus vittiger | reverse complement strand
AACAACTTGAGGAAGTTAACTTCGAGCGCAAGTCAGCCAAGATAGAGAACTAAACTAGAAACCTTGCTTAGTTTTTATCGACACATAGGTAAATCCAAACCTAGTTTTGCTGACTTTATTTTGATCGCGGAAAATTCAGCAGTAACATCTCATTTGCAACATCCAATGATGTCGGTAACATCGGCTTATACAAAGAGCTGGTGACTTTTTTAAAAAATAGCGACATTCGATGTATTTCGGCATTCCGCTTCCAGATTAAAAGGGTCGCACGATCTTGTCTGAAACCTTATTGGGATCCAGGATTTAGCGTTATGCAAGGATCTGTTAATTTACCGTTAATTGGTACAAATCGCCTGATCACTCTTGTTTAGTACTGGACAAAGGACGCTGCATGGATCCAATCAGCTTATTACCACCAGCCTGAAACAACTCCGCAAACAAGCCATCGGCTCTGGCTCTTTTGCGACATGACGAAGTAAAATCTTTAGGTAACATTTTTGAATATGTTAAATTATTTTTAGAAATTTATAAAAAAAAGATATTATTTTTGCACTGAAAATTTAAATATGGACGAGTCCATAATTCTTTGAAACATCTTAATTTCCTCACACTTGCGTCATTCCGGCTCCCGTTTGTTTTGTCTGAAAAGAAGCAACTCCTTTCTCCTGTAACTTCCCCGCGTCGCTCGCGTTGTGGCAGACTGCAACTTCAAAATAAGTGTCCAAAACGAAATCTTGAAAAATTGACTTGTCAAATACAAAAAATTTTAAGTTTTCATCCATCGTCCCAGTTGATTACAGACCGTGCAAAGTGGGTTTCACGAGTGTCAATATGACGCATTAATTTGTAATGATTTTCATATTTTACATTTACATGGTAAGTTAAGCGAAAGAGTTCCTGGCGACGAAACAGAGCAATTAGGTAAATGCAAGTCATGCCATTAAGATCGTTCTCGGGTATCAATTCAATATCCGGCGGCGAGCACTCAATTTCGAATGCATAACATCCTTCAGTAACAGGTCGAATATAGATACTGTCCAAATCCTGGTTATATTCGTCGTTCAAAGAGCAACCAACATACACAACCTTGAACTCTAATTTATGCTCCAAATGCTCGTAGCATGTGTATTCCAACTTGAACTTGTATGGAGAGGCGAAGCTGGCCGGATTTGTATCGAGAACTAAAACCTTAGTTACCACTACTTTATCCATATTAGTAATTGGAAAAATTTTTAAATATCAAATACAAAAGTACGAAAGGGAATATAATTTTCTTAACTTTTTCTAATGATTTTCGGTTGATTTTCTAAGAGACTATGATGAAAATAATAACTTGTAGTCTAGCCCTTAGCCGTGTGTGTGACAGAAAAGTCAAGATACCTTGGATTCGAAAAATTTGAGAGAAAAAAGCAAATGTAACTATTTTTCTAGAAAATATAGTAAGCAAAAATAATCAGAATAATAATAGAGGCTAAGAACTCGGAACCAGGGACCGTGAATAATAATTATGAGATTTAAAAAAAATCTAAGCTCTTAAAAGTCTCTAAAAAATGTGGGAAAAATCGTACCGTGCTAGTTTTTATCGGCAAACACAAAACCCGCGTTAACTTTTTTTCCAATTTTTAATTTTATCGGCGAACACAAAAACCACGTTAACTTTTTTTTTCCAATTTTTAATTTTATAATTGTTTTTCAATTTTTATATTTGATTTTTAAAAATGAAAATAAATTTTTAACTTTTATATTTCATTTTTAAACTAAAAATGAAAAAGTAAGAGTAATGAATTGATTTTTATTATAGAAATCAGAAATAAAAATAGAAAAAGCCACAGTCGCGCTGCACGCGACAGTGGGATACCCTTCGACCTACGTTTCTATGTATTACACATATGCATATGCATATGCCTTAAATTATTGCCGACAGATGGCGCCGCGCGCCTCGCGCTGCGCTCGCCCACCTCCCTTGTTAGCTGATACAAAGCACTTGGTTTTATGCACATACTTTCTTAAATAACTTCTGTGTTTATTGTCCGATCGGATTGAAATTTGGATTGTACGTAGATATTTCATTCAGCTTAGTATATGTTAAAGTCAGAAAGTTGTATCTTTTATACAGCGCTTTCAAATTAAATTCAAAAACTAAATTCTTGATTTGCGGGGGCGGTGGGCGTGGCACCTAACATTTGAAATAAACTTGATCAGCTTATAGTACACAGGAGTCTTTCTGCCAAATTTGGTAACTCTAGTTTTATAATAGCTGAGATCTGTGCGTTCACACAGACAGACGGACAGACGGACAGACGGACAGACAGACAGACATGGCTCAATCGACTCGGCTAGTGATCCTGAGCAAGAATATATATACTTTATGGGGTCTCCGACGCCTCCCTTCTGCCTGTTACATACATTTGCACAGTTAGTATAGTTTTTTGACCATTTTCACGGGGTCCGAAGGGTATAAAAAGCAAATGTAACTATTTTTCTAGAAAATATAGTAAGCAAAAATAATCAGAATAATAATAGAGGCTAAGAACTCGGAACCAGGGACCGTGAATAATATTTATGAGATTTAAAAAATCTAAGCTCTTAAAAGTCTCTAAAAAATGTGGGAAAAATCGAACCGTGCTAGTTTTTATCGGCGAACACAAAACCCGCGTTAACTTTTTTTTTCCAATTTTAAATTTTAAAATTGTTTTTTCAATTTTTATATTTGATTTTTTAAAAATGAAAATCAATTTTTAACATTTATATTTGATTTTTAAAATAAAAATGAAAAAGTAAGAGTAATGAATTGATTTTTATTATAGAAATCAGAAATAAAAATCAAATTGAAATTGCTTATAAAACGAGCTAGATAATATATCGGCTTTTCGAAGCATGTCGCTATTAATCTTGAAGTTTTTATGAGTTGATCGAATGGAAATGTGTCTGATGAGGAGGTTCTTGTGTATTTTATATATTTTGCCCTTAAACTTAGGTCGCAAATAAGTCTAAAACCTTGTCTAAACAAGTGATTTCATATACATATATATATTTATATAAACTGGTAGGTATTGCAGTGTAGATCATATATATTTACCAATATATTATAATAATAAGGGTATAAAAAGCAAATGTAACTATTTTTCTAGAAAATATAGTAAGCAAAAATAATCAGAATAATAATAGAGGCTAAGAACTCGGAACCAGGGACCGTGAATAATAATTATGAGATTTAAAAAATTTAAGCTCTTAAAAGTCTTTAAAAAGGTGGGAAAAATCGTACCGTGCTAGTTTTTATCGGCGAACACAAAACCCGCGTTAACTTTTTCAATTTTTATCAATTTTTAGTTTTTATCGGCGAACACAAAACCACGTTAACTTTTTTTCCAATTTTTAATTTTAAAATTGTTTTTCAATTTTTATATTTGATTTTTAAAAATGAAAATCAATTTTTAACTTTTATATTTGATTTTTAAAATAAAAATGAAAAAGTAAGAGTAATGAAATGATTTTTATTATAGAAATCAGAAATAAAAATCAAATTGAAATTGCTTATAAAACTAGCTAGATAATATATCGGCTTTTCGAAGAATGTCGCTATTAATCTTGAAGTTTTTACGAGTTGATCGACTGGAAATGTGTCTGATGAGGAGATTCTTGTGTATTTTATATATATTGCCCTTAAACTTAGGTCGCTAATAAGTCTAAAACCTTGTCTAAACAAGTGATTTCATATACATATATATATTTATATAAACTGGTAGGTATTGCAGTGTAGATCATATATATTTACCAATATATTATAAAAATAATCTCGGTTTATGAGCAATTTCAATTTAATTTTTATTTCTTATTTTTATAATAAAAATAAATTCACAATTCTTACTTTTTGATTTTTATTTAAAAAATCAAATATAATAATTAAAAATGATTTTTAAATTAAAAAATTAGTTCATAATTCTTATTTTGAAATTTTTTTAATAAAAATTATAACCGTTACGGTCCCTGCTCGAAAGTGAACAACTTGAGGAAGTTAACTTCGAGCGCAAGTCAGCCAAGATAGAGAACTAAACTAGAAACCTTGCTTAGTTTTTATCGACACATAGGTACATCCAAACCTAGTTTTGCTGACTCTATTGTGATCGCGGAAAATTCAGCAGTAATATCTCATTTGCAACATCCAATGATGTCGGTAACATCGGCGTATACAAAGAGCTGGAGACTTTTTTTAAAAAATAGCGACATTCGATGTATTTCGGCATTCCGCTTCCAGATTAAAAGGGTCGCACGATCTTGTCTGAAACCTTATTGGGATCCAGGATTTAGCGTTATGCAAGGATCTGTTAATTTACCGTTAATTGGTACAAATCGCCTGATCACTCTTGTTTAGTACTGGACAAAGGACGCTGCATGGATCCAATCAGCTTATTACCACCGGCCTTAAACAACTCCGCAAACAAGCCATCGGCTCTGGCTCTTTTGCGACATGACGAAGTAAAATCTTTAGGTAAAATTTTTGAATATATTAAATTATTTTTAGAAATTTATAAAAAAAAGATTTTATTTTTGCACTGAAAATTTAAATAATATGGACGATAGTCCATAATGCCTTTGAAACATCTTAATTTCCTCACACTTGCGTCATTCCGGCTCCCGTTTGTTATTGTCTGAAAAGAAGCAACTCCTTTCTCCTGTAGCTTCCCCGCGTCGCTCGCGTTGTGGCAGACTGCAGCTTCAAAATAAGTGTCCAAAACGAAATCTTGAAAAATTGACTTGTCAAATACAAAAAATTTTAAGTTTTCATCCATCGTCCCAGTTGATTAAGACCGTGCAAAGTGGGAATTCACGAGTGTCAATATGACGCATTAATTTGTCATGATTTTCATATTTGACATTTCATGGCAAGTTAAGCGAAAGAATTCCTGGCGACGAAACAGAGCAATTAGGTAAATGCAAGTCATGCCAGTTCGTTCTCGGGTATCAATTCAATATCCGGCGCCGAGCACTCAATTTCGAATGCATAACATCCTTCAGTAACAGGTCGAATATAGATACTGTCCAAATCCTGGTTATATTCGTCGTCCCAAAAGCAACCAACATACACAACCTTGAACTCTATTTTATGCTCCAAATGCTCGCAGCATGTGTATTCCACCTTGAACTTGTATGGAGAGGCGAAGCCGGCCGGATTTGTATCGAGAACTAAAACCTTAGTTACCACTACTTTATCCATATTAGTAATTGGAAAAATTGTTAAATATCAAATACAAAAAGTACGAAAGGGAATATAAATTTTTCTTAACTTTTTCTAATGATTTTCGGTTGATTTTCTAATAGACTATGATGAAAATAATAACTTGTAGTCTAGCCCTTAGCCGTGTGTGTGACAGAAAAAGTCAAGATGGCTTGGTTTCGAAAAATTTGAGAGAAAAAAGCAAATGTACTATTTTTCTAGAAAATAATAGTAAGCAAAAAATAATAATAATAATAGAGCAAGAACTAATAGTCTAAGAACTCGAACCAGGGACCGTTAATAATAATGATAAAAAATCTAAGCTCTTAAAAGTCTCTAAAAAAGGTGGGAAAAATCGTACCGTGCTAGTTTTTATCGGCGAACACAAAACCCGCGTCAAACTTTTTTTCCAATTTTTTAATTTTACAAATTTTTTCAAAATGTTTTTCAATATTTGTATTTGATTTTTAAAAATAAAATCAATTTTAACTTATTTATATTTGATTTTTAAAAATAAATATGAAAAAGTAAGAGTAATGAATTGATTTTTATTATAGAAATCAGAAATAAAAATCAAATTGAAATTGCTTATAAAACGATGAAATTAATTTAAACGGAGATTTCGAAGCATGTCGCTATTAATCTTGAAGTTTTTAGGAGTTGATCGAATGGAAATGTGTCTGATGAGGAGGTTCTTGTGTATTTTATATATTTTGCCCTTAAACTTAGGTCGCTAATAAGTCTAAAACCTTGTCTAAACAAGTGATTTCATATACATATATATATTTATATAAACTGGTAGGTAGTTATGTGTAGTGTAGATCATATATATTTACCAATATATTATAAAAATAATCTCGGTTTATGAGCATTTTCAATTTGATTTTTATTTCTTATTTTTATAATAAAAATGAATTCACAACTCTTACTTTTTGATTTTTATTTAAAAAATCAAAAATAAAAGTTATAAATTGATTTTTATTTTTAAAAAATCAAATATAATAATTAAAAATGATTTAATTAAAAAATTAGTTCATAATTCTTATTTTGAAATTTTTTTAATAAAAATTATAACCGTTACGGTCCCTGCTCGAAAGTGAACAACTTGAGGAAGTTAACTTCGAGCGCAAGTCAGCCAAGATAGAGAACTAAACTAGAAACCTTGCTTAGTTTTTATCGACACATAGGTACATCCAAACCTAGTTTTGCTGACTCTATTGTGATCGCGGAAAATTCAGCAGTAATATCTCATTTGCAACATCCAATGATGTCGGTAACATCGGCGTATACAAAGAGCTGGAGACTTTTTTAAAAAATAGCGACATTCGATGTATTTCGGCATTTCGCTTCCAGATTAAAAGGGTCGCACGATCTTGTCTGAAACCGTATTGGGATCCAGGATTTAGCGTTATGCAAGGATCTGTTAATTTACCGTTAATTGGTACAAATCGCCTGATCACTCTTGTTTAGTACTGGACAAAGGACGCTGCATGGATCCAATCAGCTTATTACCACCGGCCTGAAACAACTCCGCAAACAAGCCATCGGCTCTGGCTCTTTGTGCGACATGACGAAGTAAAATCTTTGGGTAAACTTTTTTGAATATATTAAATTATTTTTAGAAATTTATAAAAAAAAAAGATTTTATTTTTGCAATGAAAATTTAAATAATATGGACGATTGTAGCATACAACGAATCGAAATTCCTTGTATTACTGTTGAGCGGATGTTAGGATATTGTTGGGTCGCTAGCACGCGCTGGTATCCGGCTCAGATGTGTCGGCAATGGGGGGTTCAAAAGAAAACCGCAACAACTGTGCTCACGACAATATAAATACAAATAAAAGAAATTCGCGTGCTATATCGCCAGACAACTAACTATGATCAGAAGCACAAAAAGGGAAAAAGAGACAGGTCAGTCAGTCACACAAAACCAAAAAAAGTAAAGCAGCCTTTTTGGCTCCCTCCAATATTTGGAGAGGCCATATCCCCACCCTTCCATGATCGCCAGGTGCAACTGTATAAGTGGCGATCCCTTGTGGCTACCTAACGTTTAGTACATTTCTTCACTTCCGTCGCCCATGACTCCCGGAAACAATAAAGCTTTAGTTAAGATTCATTATAAACTTTATTGCTTAACACTAAAAATTGCTAGTTAAGGTAAAATTCATTATTACTTTCTTTTTTATTTAACTATCCTAGTTGTACTATTTCGTATTTATTCTTTAGTTAGGAATTTGAAACTACCATATTCATTATGGGTTTTCGGAATCTGTATATTCAATATTATTTTAATTTTAATATGTAGCACTTAGAAAAGGAATCGATAGATAATGCTCTATCTTTTTAGATAAACAAGATATGATTATTTTACAAGTCCCTATAGATAGGTAGGTGTGTGTAAATGGAAATGCACGTGGCTGTAAGAAATAATAATGGATTACTTTATTTATTTAAATGGTTTGAAAGAATACATTTCTTAGCAAACTTTTATTTTAAGTGAAATTAAAAATAATATAAAAAAGGAAAACACTAACATGATAACGGTAGGTATATGTATATATGATTGTCACTTACAATTGTTTGTATCCCACGACGAAAGATCTTTCGTTTTGTAGATGTGCCATATTTATTTGATGTGTTTTCTGCTTGTTTTGTGTTTAGTTTTAAATTCACTTATTAAAATTAAAAGTTTTTTTTAAGGGTCGGTGTCGCAGTTATGTCCTTTCATTTATAGAGGTCAAATGACATTATAAAGCCATGAAATTAATTTAAGAATTTATTAAGACACCAAAAGGGGGTACTTAATCAACATTATTAATTTTTCACACCACGAGCATTTCGATTATGACACCTTTTCAACCTAGCCTAAAAGTAAACTTTAAAAAAATGTATTTTAACAATATTTTTTTTTGTAGCATCGCGCCACTTTTTCTATTCACTATTTCTAGGTCAATTAATATTTAACAAACACTCATAATTATGGGCTTTGTTTTGTGTTTTGTCAATATAGAGTTATATTCTCTTCACTTGAAGTATTTTCATTATTTTTGATTTTTTTTTTGATTTTTTTTTGAACACGTGTCTTTTTTAATTTGTCATTTTTTCTTTTTAACTTTGATTTTAACAAATGTTGGTAGATGCCCTTGGCTTTAAATTTTTGGGAGTATTTGCACTTTATATCATTGAGTTATATGTCCTCAGCATAGGTGATCCCTCCCTTATAGCTTGGAGCACCCTGGGGAAAAAGTCGGGCTCCGCTGGACACCTAAGTGCAGGTGCACCCCAAAGGTGAAAATTATGGCCAAAGTTAAATATAACCCATTTTAAATAGGTATATATAAGGAGCCAGAATCTAAGGATTAATAATTATTAGATTCTGCAGAAAACTATTTTCTCGACATAAAGAAAATATTTACCTGGTCTGGCACCAAAGTTGGGGTTCTAGTCACGCTTGTTATAATTTTTCTTACTCCAGAAAAATATTCGGCATCCTAAGAATTTATTTAAATTCACTTTTTAGAATTTATATAATAAATTAGGCGGAAGCGTACTTACGATTTATTAATTTTCCCATAAAAATTTTGAGGCAGCATGTGCCAAAAATATAATTTTTTTCCACGCTTGAAAAAGTCTTTTTTTCAGCGAGAGCGCACGTCCGACGTCTTGGTCTGATCAAAGAAGAAGAGATCAAAGACAGTCACCGTGATCGATATGTCGATTGGCCTTGACCTAGTTACCGATGCAATTCGATTGCAGATAATTGCATTTATTTATTGGAACTAGTCTAGATCACCAACAGATGGCGCTAATAGCCGATCGTACCATAGGTCATATTCCCGATCATAGATGGCGCTTTTGGACATACTAATTTTTCATTGCCTACTTTTAGGTCGAATTTATTCGTTTTGTTATAACGAACGTTTAAGCACAAAATCAACCAGTGACAAGCGCCACTTCAAATCCCCCCGACTAAAATCAGACTTGGTGGGGACATCAAGGATGATACACGCTTGGAACTGGTGCTTTATTGTTTGAGGTCCTTTGCATGGTATTTACCTACTAGATTACCCTGCATATCCTCAATCTCATAATATGCGGACCCTAACTTCTTTCTTATACGAGCCTTTATAAAGGAAGGAGCTAGCTTCGCACAAAAGCCTTTGGCAAAGTTACTTTGTTGAAAATTGCGGCGGAAAATTTCCTGTCCTTCTTCAAAGGAAACCTCGCGACTGCGCATGTTATACGTCGCTTCATTGCGCGTATGCTGTTTTTGCATGCTACGTGCAGCTTGATCTCGCATTATGTCTATCGAATCGTCTTTATCGAACGAAACTGGTCGATCTTCGAGCAGAGTTAATCGTCTCAATAGCTCATAGTTTCTACCATTCGTCATCATGTGTTGCCCAAACACCAACCGATACGGCGTGTTATTCACAGCTGTGTGAAAACTCGATCGTAATGAGCAGCAGATACTGCTAAGATTTGCATCCCAGTTGCTTTGATTTGGGTTTATGTACGCTTTTATAGCAGCAATCACTGACCTATTAACTCGCTCTGAGGCGTTTCCCTGAGGAGCATAGGATGCCGTATACGCATGTTGCACGTGATACTTCTGCAACAAATTGTTGAAGGCATGTGATTTGAATTGAACCCCATTATCAGATATAAGAATTTCTGGGACTCCAAAGCAATGGAACAATTCTTCTTCAACGTATGGTAAAATGGCATCAACCGAAAACTTTTTTACCGGTTTTAGGAAGGGAAATTTCGTAAAATGGTCAAGCACTATAAATATACCAATATTTCCGGACTTGGAACGCGGATATGGGCCTAAGTAGTCGACATACAACCGCTGAAAAAATCTTTGGCTTTCTGTTGGCCTAGCCAGTGATGGCCTTAGAGTAACATTAGGATGTTTCGTGCTTTTACAAATGTCGCACTCGTTCACATACCTCCGCACGTCGGCTACGAGATTCGGCCAGAAATAATACCGTCGAATTCGTTCGAGAGTTTTATTAATTCCACCATGAGCAGCTAACACGTCGTTATGGGCCATGTGTAACACTTCCGGAACTAATTCCTTCGGTATCCAAAGCTTCCAAATAACATCGTCCGCTATTTGATCCTCCGGCGCATGTTCGGCACGCCGATAAACAAAACCATCCGTTATTTTGACATTGGATGTGGTAAATGACTTTTTCTCCACCTCTCCTTTAAGAGTTTGATAATTTTCCGATTGGAAATACGGCGATTGTAAATCTACGTACAAGCCATTGTCAATTGCTGACAGATCCTCCGTAAAAACTCGTGACAGAGCATCAGGAACAATATTTTTGTTTCCTTTTCGATGCTGAATGTCAAAGTCATAGCCTTGTAATTTCAGTGCCCATCTTGCCAATCTGCTACTGAGATCATTTTGGGACATTAGCCATTTCAAGGACGCGTGATCGGTAATAACTGTGAACGCATGTCCTTCGACATAAGCGCGGAATTTCTTTATACAAAGAATAGCAGCTAAGCATTCTTTTTCTGTCACAGAATAATTGCGCTGACACGGATTAAGTTTCTTGGACATAAACGATATTGGAACCTCTTCACCGTTTTCTGTTAGCTGCATCAGCACACCGCCAACACCTGTATGGCTAGCATCACAATGTATATAAAAAGGACGAGTAAAGTCAGGGGTGTGTAACACAGGGGCTGTGCTCATTTGAATTTTTAAGGATTTGAACGCGTCGTTGGCCGCATCTGACCATTGAAACCGCTGTTTTCCTTTCAGAGCATCAGTTAAGGGAGTAGCAATTGAAGCATAGTTACGAATAAATTTCTGGTACCATCCCGTCATACCAAGAAATCTGCGTAATTGCTTAACAGAACGTGGCGGTGGATAATCAATAATGGCAGATATTTTATCTGGATCCATCGCTATGGTTCCGTTGCCAATGATATGTCCTAAATAGCTCACTTCTCGCATGCAGAACTTACTTTTCTGAACATTTATAGTCAGACCAGCGTTCTCTAAACACGATGCTATGTTCGTAAGAACCGCAATATGACGTTCGAAGGTGTCTGAAACAATCAGAAGATCATCGAGGTAGATGTATACTTCGTGTTTTAAACAGGCAGGAATAACTCGATCCATTAGTTTTGACATGGTCGATGGAGCGTTAGTGAGACCAAATGGCATAACTGTGAACTGGTAGAGTGGTCTACCAGGCACTGAAAAAGCCGTTTTTTCCCTTGCAGAAGTATCCAGTGGGATTTGCCAATAGGCATCTTTTAAGTCAAGACTCGTTATGTATTCTGCTTTTGGGAGTCGACTAAGCAAACCTTCAATAATAGGCATCGGATATGCATCCTTGCGCGTGACTTGATTTAATTTTCGACTATCAAGGCACAGACGAACTTTTCCAGGTTTTCGGACTAACACTACTGGTGACGACCAGGCGCTGTTTGATTCCTCTATCACTCCTAACGTAATCATTCGATCTAGCTCCTCAAACATCAGTTGCTCTGACTGCAGGTGATACTGGATAGTGTCGTTGTTTTATTGGCGCGGCATCTCCAACATCGATCGAATGAGATAACAAGGATGTTTTTCCCAATCCTTTCTCCACGAATGAAGGGAACTGTTTAATGGTGTTATCTAACTGTGTTTGTTGAGTGTCTGTTAGCGAACAAAACACATTGTTGTCAATAGCTGCTAGATGTTCCGTCCGCTTGGTTTCACCAATACCAACAGGCAATAATTGAAACTCTATCCAAAAGTCGATCCCTAAATACAACGATTGTTTGAGCGAAGGAACAATATAGACTGTCAAATCCTTGCGTTTGCCATTGTACTCTATTGCAGTACGAAGTTTTCCAATAATTTCTTGGCCTTTCCCATCGGCAGTTTGCACATTGCAATTTAAGGGTCTATATTTTACTTCGTCCTGCAAAATATCTGCCGCTAAGCTTCCGCCTATGCAACTGATGGACGCACCAGTATCCATTAGGCCAGATATTGATCGACCTAGCATAGAGACTGTGGCATACGGCCGCATATCGGGTGACATAATACCAGATATAGACTGAGTATTTTCCCCATTAGCTTTATAGTAGAAGATATTTAAGCGCTGAGACGAACGAGATAGAGTTTTTGATGACTCGCATTCGGTAGAAGATGAAATTAAATCATCAGGAGGAAAGTCAGGTAGATTTGTCATATCAGGTGAAACTTGAGTGGAGCAACTATGGGTCACTCGGTGCTGGTGGCTTTCGAAACCATCTGTTTGCGTGCCCCTTTCCAAGGTGCACGCACTTGGCAGTTTTTTGAAGCGCTACACTGAGCACATGATGGCTTATAGGTGTCCGCTTTGCCGCAACCGTAGCAGAAAACTCTGCGTTCCGATATGCAGTCTTGATAGCGGTGACCTGCTTTACCGCAATTCCAACAGGACACGTTGACTGCGGCCAATTCCGGGTCTTCCTCTTCAGAATCCACTTCTGTTGACACCTCAACCTCATGCACTAGACGACGGGGGGCTGGTTGGGGTTTTCGTACCACGGGCCTGAGTGTTTGGAGGAAGGATTCCCTGGTACGGATAATACGTCGAAGCTGGGCAATAGAACTTATATCCTGATATAACAGCTCGTGCTGTATTTCAGGTAAGAGATTGGAGCATATCGACTCCAATAGTGAAGCTTCGGCTAACGGCACAGATAATTTATCCGATAACAACACAACGCTTTCATAAAATTCGTCAAAGGATTCGCCTTCTCTTTGCTTCCTTCGATGAATTTCGGTGCGAATGCTCACGTCGGTCCGTTCTTCTCTGAACTGCGTACGTATAGCTTCGCAAAGGCCGTTCCACGTGACGGTACGCACACTTTTGTGATACCGCCAATACCAGTCGCTTGCACTGCCTTCCAGCAAAGTACTTATGTTGCTGGTTAGAATGGCAAAGTTACTCTCCAAGGACTGGTGTGTTAAGGCTTCTACACGATATAGAAAATCCTCCACACCCATACCAGATCTCCCTGAGAATTTTAACTTCCAATTCCCCATCATTTGGCTTACTCTATCGAGGCGAATTACTGAGTCTGTGGGCGAGCATCTCTGTTGAGTTGCAGGACTTCTGGGGACTTGTGAAGGCATATTATGCGCTGACATATTTAATAATGGAGGCGAAGCTGGGGGTGCAACGCGAAGATTGGTTGAAAATGCGGTGATCATGTCTTGGATGCTTTGCTGAAGGGCTAACATCATTTCAGTCTGCCTAGCAGCAGAAGCATTAATGGCATCGACTATCGTCTGCTGTGACGCACTTGATGGAGCATCACCTCTAACATTGGCTTCTGAAGTCAAGTTTGCGCTTTCGGCGCTTGCTTCGTCAAGCCTTTGATTGCGAGTACGCGGCATTGTAGCTTCCGGCAGACTTTGCGTTGACTGACTTAAGTCTGTATTTACTGTTAGATTTAATAAGGAAGACTGCAATGTTGATCGACAAACTGGACAACGCTCGCGATTGGTGACTTTTGTATTAAAACAAACCCAATGAAAAGTGTGGTTGCAGCTTGTCGATAGTAATTGGGCGGTATGTTCTATTTCCTTCAAGCAAATATAACATGTCACCTCAACATCTATGTTTTCTGAGCTTCGACTCATAAACATACTAAAAAGAAATTAAATCAAAATTGTATCTTAGTCGTAGTATTATAAAATACCAACGAAATGATATTAATAAAACAATCAAAATCAAAATATAATCAAAAAGTAATCTCAAAAAGACAACAAAATCAAAAATAGTATCATAACCATACAAAAGAAAGCTCAAAAATTAAATCGATAATAAACAATATACTCATAGAAAAATTCCAGGAGTCACGATTAACTTCTGTGAGAAACGTATGTACTTTTTTACTTTTGGTTAACGTGATCGGCTGACTGATGGGTAAAAGACAATGAGTACGGATGGAGGAAAAGACTTGCAAAGAACTGGAGCATTTGATATTAAATATCAGAAATATTGGTATTATCTGTAAGCGGGCAAACCATTAGGTAAATAAATAATTTATTTCGACCTTTAGTTAGACTCCATCTTCTTACTAGAAATAACCTGCTCTCTCGATTGCATACTATGGAAAGGGGAAGAAAAATAGAAGGAAAAAGGAAAGATTCAGGAATCACAAGGGAATCTGAATAGCAATGGAAGCGATATACTACTATCGAACAGAATCACTTATCCAAAATTACTATTCAGATAACTTCATTGAGATAAATTCGGGTTAGTGGTTAGCCATAGCCATATACTCTTTGCAGAACTAAATCCAACTAACCCTTATTCACTCCATGTAGTTACGGACGAACTAACTTTGACAATATTTTGAATGGTGGAGAGCCATAGGTATTTACTCTTCACCAGGACAATATCCGACCAATCAAAAATTATCACGTCTTTTCTGTATGTTATTCAACAGGGTGTCTCAACCTTTTCTATTGTGAAAACAAATCCACCGTTGATATAATAACAGATTCACAACGCAGGGAAACTTCTGATCGTATATTAGTCGCACATGTCAAAGGATGGTATTTGACTTTTATTTTTCTTGATTCGGAACCTGCCGGATCGAGGCCCCACACGTTTGGGCGCCATTTTATTTATTTTTATTATTAATCTGTAGCATACAACGAATCGAAATTCCTTGTATTACTGTTGAGCGGATGTTAGGGTATTGTTGGGTCGCTAGCACGCGCTGGTATCCGGCTCAGATGTGTCGGCAATGGGGGGGTTCAAAAGAAAACCGCAACAACTGTGCTCACGACAATATAAATACAAATAAAAGAAATTCGCGTGCTATATCGCCAGACAACTAACTATGATCAGAAGCACAAAAAGGGAAAAAGAGACAGGTCAGTCAGTCACACAAAACCAAAAAAAGTAAAGCAGCCTTTTTGGCTCCCTCCAATATTTGGAGAGGCCATATCCCCACCCTTCCATGATCGCCAGGTGCAACTGTATAAGTGGCGATCCCTTGTGGCTACCTAACGTTTAGTACATTTCTTCACTTCCGTCGCCCATGACTCCCGGAAACAATAAAGCTTTAGTTAAGATTCATTATAAACTTTATTGCTTAACACTAAAAATTGCTAGTTAAGGTAAAATTCATTATTACTTTCTTTTTTATTTAACTATCCTAGTTGTACTATTTCGTATTTATTCTTTAGTTAGGAATTTGAAACTACCATATTCATTATGGGTTTTCGGAATCTGTATATTCAATATTATTTTAATTTTAATATGTAGCACTTAGAAAAGGAATCGATAGATAATGCTCTATCTTTTTAGATAAACAAGATATGATTATTTTACAAGTCCCTATAGATAGGTAGGTGTGTGTAAATGGAAATGCACGTGGCTGTAAGAAATAATAATGGATTACTTTATTTATTTAAATGGTTTGAAAGAATACATTTCTTAGCAAACTTTTATTTTAAGTGAAATTAAAAATAATATAAAAAAGGAAAACACTAACATGATAACGGTAGGTATATGTATATATGATTGTCACTTACAATTGTTTGTATCCCACGACGAAAGATCTTTCGTTTTGTAGATGTGCCATATTTATTTGATGTGTTTTCTGCTTGTTTTGTGTTTAGTTTTAAATTCACTTATTAAAATTAAATATTTTTTTTTGAGTCGGTGTCGCAGTTATGTCCTTTCATTTGTAGAGGTCAAATGACATTATAAAGCCATGGAATTAATTTAAGAATTTATTAAGACACCAAAAGGGGGTACTTAATCAACATTATTAATTTTTCACACCACGAGCATTTCGATTATGACACCTTTTCAACCTAGCCTAAAAGTAAACTTTAAAAAAATGTATTTTAAAAATATTTTTTTTTGTAGCATTGCGCCACTTTTTCTATTCACTATTTCTAGGTCAATTAATATTTAACAAACACTCATAATTATGGGCTTTGTTTTGTGTTTTGTCAATATAGAGTTATATTCTCTTCACTTGAAGTATTTTCATTATTTTTGATTTTTTTTTTGATTTTTTTTTTGAACACGTGTCTTTTTAATTTGTCATTTTTTCTTTTTAACTTTGATTTTAACAAATGTTGGTAGATGCCCTTGGCTTTAAATTTTGGGAGTATTTGCACTTTATATCATTGAGTTATATGTCCTCAGCATAGGTGATCCCTCCTTTATAGCTTGGAGCACCCTGGGGAAAAAGTCGGGCTCCGCTGGACACCTAAGTGCAGGTGCACCCAAAGGTGAAAATTATGGCCAAAGTTAAATATAACCCATTTTAAATAGGTATATATAAGGAGCCAGAATCTAAGGATTAATAATTATTAGATTCTGCAGAAAACTATTTTCTCGACATAAAGAAAATATTTACCTGGTCTGGCACCAAAGTTGGGGTTCTAGTCACGCTTGTTATAATTTTTCTTACTCCAGAAAAATATTCGGCATCCTAAGAATTTATTTAAATTCACTTTTTAGAATTTATATAATAAATTAGGCGGAAGCGTACTTACGATTTATTAATTTTCCCATAAAAAATTTTGAGGCAGCATGTGCCAAAAATATAATTTTTTTCCACGCTTGAAAAAGTCTTTTTTTCAGCGAGAGCGCACGTCCGACGTCTTGGTCTGATCAAAGAAGAAGAGATCAAAGACAGTCACCGTGATCGATATGTCGATTGGCCTTGACCTAGTTACCGATGCAATTCGATTGCAGATAATTGCATTTATTTATTGGAACTAGTCTAGATCACCAACAGATGGCGCTAATAGCCGATCGTACCATAGGTCATATTCCCGATCATAGATGGCGCTTTTGGACATACTAATTTTTCATTGCCTACTTTTAGGTCGAATTTATTCGTTTTGTTATAACGAACGTTTAAGCACAAAATCAACCAGTGACAAGCGCCACTTCAATACCCTCCTACGTTTGTTGTTTCTTATGTATGTACACATATGCATATACAATTATTAAAAATTTTTTTAAGAAGAAGGGAAACCCGGGCCGCGCCTGCCCCCCCTCCTTTGTTAATAACCACCAACCTGTGGTTTTTTTCTCTTTATTTAATTTTTTTTGTGTTTTTTGTTTGGTTTGGATTTTAAATAAAAAGTAAATATAATTAAAATTTTAGTTTAAGTTAAATTAAAGTAAGAAAGTTGTTTTTTTAAATCCAAAAAAATTAAGTTTGTTAATAAAAAAAATATTAGGGGGGGGGGGGGGGGGGGGGGGCCCCAACATTTAAAAAAAACTTCATCTGCGCCTGGTACACAGAAACCTTCATGACAAATTTGGTGTTTCTAGCTCTTATAATAGCTGAGATCTGTGTGTTCATCTGGTCATCCATACATCCGGACATCCGGACATCCGGACAGACAGACAGACATGGCTCAATCGACTCGGCTAGTGATCCTGAGAAAGAATATGTATACTTTGTGGGGTCTCCCATGCCTCCTTCTGCCTGTGACATACATTTGCACAAAGTTAGTATACCCTTTTTTGACCATTTTCAATGGTCGAAGGGTAAAATTATTACCACGAATGCCCAAGGTTGCTCACAAGCAACTTAGCAACTTTGAAAATTATTTACTTACTTATTGTTCACTATTAACTAAGTTTGGCTATATCACTGTCTAGTTAACTCTTTGCTAAATAATTATTTGTTTATACTTTAGGTTCTTTTTAAAGTATTATAAAAGTAAATTACTAATTTCAAAAGTTCCACCGAATATCGAAACAATAATTATTGTGATGCGCGTGCTGTTTATTGCAAATATTTTCTGCAACTAATCTCCAAATGCGTTTTTTGCTTTTCATATTTAGAGTAGACACATAAAAGCAACGTTATCATAAAGAATGAGCAGATAAAAACAAAAGGCACGCTTACAGTTAGCTCTGAAAAAATAGAAATTGCTCACAAGCAACGTTGGGCGCGAAAGGGTTAGAAACCGGAATCATTAAACCGAGTGAATCAGAGTATGCATCTCCAATAGTGTTAGTAAAAAAGAAAACGGGAGATCTAAGGTTATGTGTTGATTACAGAAAACTTAATAAAACGATGGTTAAAGATAATTATCCTCTGCCGTTGATTGATGATTTGTTGGATAAGTTAGTAAATAAAACGATATTCTCGAAGTTAGATCTTAAACATGGCTACTTTCATGTTTTTGTTGATAAGGAATCAATCAAATACACTTCGTTTATGACACCTTTAGGACAGTTTGAATTTTTAAGAATGCCAATGGGGCTGAAAAATCCACCGGCAGTTTTTCAGAGATTTATTAATAAAATTTTCGAGGATATGATAAGGCAGGATAAAGTTATTATATATATGGATGATATAATGATAGCTAGCAAAGGAATAAAGGAACATATGCAAGTACTTAGAGAAGTCTTTGACAGATTAACGAGGAACAAATTAGAGCTAAGAATGGACAAATGTGAGTTTCTGCAATCGAGTGTACAATATTTAGGATTTTTAATAACTAGTAAGGGAATACAGGCCAATGACAAATGAATAGAAGCAATTAGGGATTTTCCAGTACCAGATAAGGTGCATGGTGTCAGAAGCTTTTTTGGATTGTGTTCATATTTCAGAAGATTCATTAAGGGTTTTTCAACCATTGCAAAACCTTTATATGGAAAAAGAGTTAGAATGCTTTGAGACACTTAAGAAAAAGTAAGTGTAAGCCCCAGTGTTAGGTTAATATTATTATAAGGATGAAATAGAGTTACATACAGATGCAAGTGCACAAGGTTGCAGTGTTATTGCAAAAGAAAGAGGATATGAAATGGCACCCTATATTTTATTACTCGAAAGCCACGACGAAGAATGAGGCCAAATATCATAGTTTCGAACAGTATACGTTAGCCATCCTGTATGCATTAAGAAGATTTAGAATTTATGTACAGGGAAAGAGATTTAAAATTGTTACGGACTGCAACGCATTAACGTTAACGTTAAATAGGGTGGAATTAAACCCTCGGATTGCGAGATGGGCATTAGAACTATTAGAGTACGATTTTGAGGTAGTTCATAAAGCAGGAAAGCATATGCGGCATGTAGATGCATTAAGCAGAATTACGAACATATTAGTGATAGAAACTAATAGTTTTGAAGATACTTTAGTAATTTGTCAAGCAAAAGATGATAAGTTGAAAGATATTAGGAAAAATTTAGAGAAAACGGAAGATAAAATTTTAGAAATGAGAAATGGTGTACTTTAGGCGAATGATGGAAGATTGTTGTTTTGTGTTCCAGAAGAAATGGAAGAGAAAATTTTATACAAATATCACAATGAATTAATGCACTTAGGGAGAGATAAGGTTATTGATGCCATTGTTAAGACTTATTGGTTTTCGAATATGAAAGAAAAAGTTGTTAGGCATATAGGAAATTGTTTGAGATGTGTGGCATTTTCACCAAAGTCTGGAAAAGAAGAAGGAATGCTGCATAGCATTCCAAAGGGGAACGTGCCGTTTGAGATAATACATATCGATCATTATGGACCGGTAGATAACGGTAGAGTAAAGAAACATCTGTTTGTAATGATAGACGGATTCACTAAATATGTTATTTTATATGCAACAAAGACAACGAACACAAAAGAAGTGATTCTAGCATTAAAGGATTATTTTAGATCATATAGCAGGCCGAAATTTATAGTATCAGATAGGGGCAGCTGTTTTACATCGGAAGATTTTGCAAAGTTTATGGAAGAATATAATATTAAGCACATAAAGATAGCTACAGGTTCACCCCAGGCCAATGGACAGGTAGAAAGAGTCAATAGAATAGTAGGGCCAATGATAGCAAAATTGACAGACATTGAAAATGGATTGCATTGGGATGCAGTTATTGAAGACGTAGAATTTTCTTTGAATAATACTAAACAAAGATATGTAGCGCAATCTCCGAGCAAGATGTTGTTTGGAATTGAGCAACAGTGGAAAGTTATTGATGAGTTAAGACAAAAATTAGAAGAGTTAGATAACTTTAGTGAAATTAGAAACTGAAAGAAAGGAGCGGAATCGCAATTAAAATCACAGAGTGATAATGAAAAAAGATATAATAGTAAGAAGAAAACAAGTACGCAGTACAAGGTAGGAGATTACATTATGGTTAAGAATATCGATAGTACAGGAGGAGTTGCTAGAAAGCTATTACCTAAACATAAGGGTCCATATGTAATAGAGAAGGTATTGAAAAATTATAGGTTTTTGATTAAAGATGTTGAAGGTTTTCAATTAGCACGTAATCCATATCAAGGTCTCTGGAGTAGTCAAAATATTAAACATTGGATAGGGAATAGTAAATGAATTTGTACAATTAAGTTTAAGAAAATTGTAAAAATGTACCAAATATCGACTAAAGACCATGTAATAGCTATAAGTTGAAAATTTCGACAAGATCAGGGGATCTTAAATGTCAGGATGGCCGAATTGTAGTGGGCTAGGGTATGTAGATAGTATGCATACACATTGACTATAAGTTTGTTACATCAACATTGTATATAAGTTTGTTACATCAACATTATATATAAGTTTGTTGCATCAACATTGTATATAAGTTTGTTATATCAACATTGTATATAAACATTATGGTTAAGTTGTCTGTTGCTTAGCTGCTTTTTATATCTTGGCCAGTTTGTTCTAAAATTTGTGAGTCTGTAGGGTGGGTCGACTATGTGGGGGCAATTTAGCATATTTAGAAGAACAGGTAGTGATCTGATGATAAATCTGCTAGTGCTTCGGCGGAGACCATGTTGCGGGGGACTTGTTTAGTAATTGCAAAATCAATCAGGTGTGGGATTTTTTTCGGGTCTGCTGGCCAGTATGTAGGACTACCCGGGGATACATAGTCTAGCTTGTTTTTTGGCGCATTGTAGAACTGCTTACCCTTAGGCGTCACAAGTCGAGATCCCCAATGGGTGTGCTTGGCGTTATAGTCACCCGCTGCGATGAATCTGTCACCTAGAGTGTTAAAGAATTCCATGAATTGATTCTCACGCTTTCCAATCGTGGTGGGCAGTAGACTGCGGCTAGAGTCATTGAACCATTGTTGAGTTGTAAGGCTATGGACGTAGATTGTAAGTGGTTTTTGTCAAAATTGTTTAAGTGGTGGTGTTTTATGCGATTTCTGATTCCAGTGCCTCCATGAGCTTTACCATCTGGATGATTTGTACCATAGAACAAGTATCCTTGTATATAAAAATTGTATTTATTACGTCGATGTTTTTTTCGTTTATGAACTTCGTGAGTTCTTGTGTATGCCGTAAAACGCCATTTGCGTTCCACAGAGATATCCGTAGGGAAGCCATTATGGGGATTTTAAAGATACAAAAGTTGTATCAGGATATTTTGGTTTTTCATGAGCTCCTATAAAGTATTTTGCATGAACGTAATGAAGTCTTTCATGCTTTGCTGTAGGGATAGCATCATAGCTTCGATGACACTTTGTTGAGTCTGTTGGATATTTGTCAATCTATGTTCGGAATGAGCAGTTCTTGTCGGTGGGGCGGGGACTTCTAGTCCGGATTTTAAGGCGCTAGCGAAAGAAATTCTAGGAGTAGTGCTGGAGACAGTTAAAGGTGGTTGCGGAGAGTAAAAATTGACTTTGTTGTGTGTATGTGCTATGGCAATACGTTTGTTCAGGGGGCTCTTCAATTTTTTGTAAACCACACAGCCTCTGTAGTTTGCAGTATGTTTTTGTCCGCAGTTACTGCATTTCTTCACAGACTTATCTTTCTTATTTTTGGGGCAGTTAGTGGTAGTATGAGGTCCGCTACAGACAACACATACGGACTTAAGGGTGCAGTATGCCTAGGTGTGGCCGTATTCTTGGCAATTAGTACATTGAACTGGATTGATACGTTTGTGCATCTCCTCTACGGTGATCCTCCGATGTAGCAAGTACTGTAGATTGTATATTGGATGCACTTCATTTTTCTTTTGTGCACTTCTTTAAATAGTAGCTGCGTAATTTTGTCTTTGTTATATTATTAATTACCTGTTTTTGCAGAAAAGTTTTTGACCTTCAGAACCTCATTTATTTCGGCAGATGTCACTGTTGCTTCACTGCCCTTGAGTACTACCTGTAGCCCTTTGCAACTTTTTAATTGGTAGGTGTAGTAGTTTTTCCAGCTTCGTTTAGGTATTTAGTCACTATACGGTGGTCTGCTTCTGTTTGAATCTGTAGTTTTGTTTCATGAATATTTCCTTTTTTGAGCGGGATAATGTGGAATTTGCTGTCACCAACCAATGCAACGAGTTTATTTAGAAGTGCGTTTGTACTCTGTTCTCGTATGAATATAGGTGGAGGCCTGGTCTTTTTTGGTTCCCCTACCGATGTTTCGTTGGGTTGTTCAGTCGCAGAATCAGCCAAGATAGCATTGAATTGCTTACTGGTATTGTTGTTGTGGTAGCAGTGACAGTTGCTAGGGAGGTCACTGCACTTGTTATTGCAGTGTTACAGTAACCCAGAATGGTCGTTTGGCGCTTCGAGGGGAGCGGGATAGGAGAGGTGGTCTCTTCGCTCCACGACTTGTGGGCCGAAGCAGGCAGTGAGAGAGAGCAAGAACGCGGTCTGTCGTTCGCTGAGGGCAAAACTGCTCGATCATCGATTTGCGGCGAGACGAAAGAAAAGTATGCATTGTTGCGTTGTAAACAGAGCCGGCGCTCGTCTTGTTCACATTGTCGCTGAGTGGGTATGTTGTTTTGATTCATTGTTCTAAGTCCAAATATAACAATTACCAGAACAACATGGAATAATTATTTATTTTAGTAAATAATTACTGTAATCAATAATTGTTAGTTGTGCGAACTGCACTTTGCACTTTGTGTTTAACTTTCACTATACTGTTGTAGTTTTAAAACTTGCTATTCGTAGCAAAAAAAAAACATGTCTGCACTCGCCGACGTTCGAACTGATAATTAATAATAACAATAAATCCTTGACACTATTAGTAGATACAGGAGCAAATATATCGTTGCTAAAATACAATTATAAATACAACATAAATACAAGTAACAAAACAAAAATAACAGGAATAGGACAGGCAACTATTTAATCAATTGAACAAGCTTCAATTGATTTACTTTTTGACAATTTTATAATAGAACACGACTTCCAAATAGTGCATAATGAATTCCCCATACCTTGTGATGGAATCCTTGGACTCGACATCATTAGAAAATTTAGTTGTCAGATAGATTATCAAAACGATGAATTTATAATAAATCCATCTTCAATTAAGTACCAAATTCACGAACCATTTGTACACAGTGATATTCATAACTCAATATTATTACCTGCTAGGTCAGAAGTAATGAGGAAAATCATAATACAAACTGACGAAGATACTGTATTAATACCTAACCAAGAAATACACCCGGGGGTATTCATGGCATAGCGACATATCTCCGCCGACATATCTCCGCCCAGTACACTTTTCGGGCGGACTTATGTCGCTTTGAAATGACTTTATTCCGTGCAAAGATATGACGTTTTCGAACTAAAAACGACGATTCATGTAGGGCTTTATTTATGATGAAAATTATGTGAAAAAATTATGGTAAAGGTTAAATAGCTGCATGCGTCACCGATTTTGTTTAATTTTTTTTTACTGATAGGGCTATATTTTCATGATATTAGGTGAAAGATTTATTTGGTCGCTTCCAGTTTTTTTTTTATTGAATTTTGAAAATAATTAAATTTACATGTATTTTGTTGTTGGCCAATTCTGAGTAAAGCGTCTCAATGATGCGCACAGTGGCCTACAAGCGATTTATTTCAAACGAAATGTTATATAGACACAATAATATTTTATTTTATGAGTTGCATATTGGGTGAGAGTTTTGGCGCATGGAACTATAACTCGTTGGTCGGCAGACTGGCGCCAATGAAGATTATGAATAACTCAAGATGCTTTCAGCATATCATATGTTTGCTGCACTCAAAAATAGTTTTGTTGAAGAATAGAGTGCCGCAGGCAAAAAATTTTTGAAAAAACAAAATCGTGCGAATTAAAATTAAAAAAAATCTGGAAGCGACCAAATAATTATTTCACCTAATGTCATGAAAATATAGCCCTATCAGTAAATGCAGCTATTTAACGTTTACCAAAATTATGTCTCGGAATCTTCTACTTTTGTTATTGAATTTTAAAAATAATTAAATTTGCATGTATTTTGTTGTTGGCTAATTCTGAGTAAAATGTCACAATGATGCGCACAGTGTCTTACAAGCGATTTATTTCCAACAAAAATTGCGACAGACACAAAAATGAGAAATTTTATGCCGTTACATCTTCGGCGAACTAAGGGTGACATATCTCCGTCGTTATTGGCGGAGTTGTCGCTTTCAAAACGACATATCTTCGCCAAACTAAAAACGACATATCTCCGCGCGGAACTATGTCGTTTTAAGATCGGCGGAGATATGTCGCGCCGACTTATGTCGTTACACCGTATTAATAGCGAATAGTATCGTTGCAAGTAAAACTGCAATAGTCCGAATATTAAACACAACAAATAGAATAGATAAAATAGAAAAACCTCAAGTAAAGTTTGAATCGATAAGAGATTACGAACTAGTTAAAGACAATATCAAATACCCCACCAGATGTAGCGAAGTACTAAGTATACTTAAATTCCCAGAGCAATTAAAAACACAGTTTACTGAACTATGCACCCAATACTGTGACGTATTTGGCCTAAAGAAGCAATATCAAGTAATAATTTTTACACACAAAAATTAAGATTAGCAGATAAAATTCCAGTTTTTGACGAAAAAGCCGGAAATAAATAGACAGGTAAATAAATTAATTAAGGATGGTATTGTAGAACCATCCATATCAGAATATAATAGCCCACTTCTCTTGGTACCCAAGAAACCTCTCCCAAATAACAAGGAAAAAAGATGGCGTTTAGTAAGTGAATTCCGACAAATTAATAAAAAGCTGTTGGTAGATACCCACTACCCAGAATAGAAGAAATCTTGGATCAATTAGGTCTCGCGAAAGACTTCTCGTGTTTGGTTCTAATGTCCGGATTTCAATAAATCGAGCTAGAAGAAAAGTCTAGAAACATAACTTCCTTCTCAACAAACAACGGTTCGTACCGCCCTATGGTCTAAAGGTAGCCCCAAATTATGAGAATGATGACACTTGCATTTTCAGGTCTTGAACCTTCGCAAGCATTTCTTTATAAGAATGATTTAGAAGGTAAAGGGCGAAACAAATTATGACGCTTGAGATTTGGAATTCTTTGCCTTGAAGGAATGCTTCGCTGCGCTTGCCCCACCATCTTCTCTTACCCGCCAAGTAGCTGCTCCCCTGCCGCCGTACAACGGCTTGTAGCGCCGCCAATAACTCTCGGTCAGGTGCTGCAGCTTCAGCGAGGCGCAGGTTGTGTTGTGGCAAGTGCCACAGTGGCAGCCACAGCGAGGACAGAGACTTAAGTTCACATTTGGCAGCGACAGAGCAGGGAAAGGCAGAGAAAGAGGGATTGTAAGAAGGAGGGAAAGGTGTGTAGAGTGGGGAGGGTGTGGGGAATATGTAGAGAGGAGGAGTGTGTAGAGGGAGGGGAAGGGGCAGCCTAGGACAATAAAGGAGCAAGTCTTTTCGTACAATTGGGCAGCAGGGCAGGGGACACAAGAGTGACACAGTATAGGCAGAGAGAGGCGAGAGGGCAGAGGCAGGCAAAGAGGTATAGGTAGAGCAGCAGGCAGTGGCTGTGTTGTGGCAGGGCAGGGCAAAGAAAGGGGAGGGAGGCTAGAGCAACTCAAATATGAACTCCACTTGGCTCAAAACTTGCATAAAACTTTGTCTGGCTAAGGCAGCAGGAGACGTAATGGCAGCAGAGGACGTGGCAGGCAGGCAGAGGGGAGGTAAGAGACAAGCAGGCTGTGTGCCAGACTTTGGCTCTACATATTCCCCTCTCTACCCAACTCTCTATACCCCTCTCTCTACGTCTCTCCCTCTCTCTCCTCAAATATTGCAACATTTTGGTAAGTTGCATTTTATTTTGCAGGCAGTGCCCGAAAAGGGGATGAGAGAGGGAGGGACAGAGGAGGGGTTATAGAGGGGAAGAGAGGATAGAGAGGGTAAAGAGAGGGGGGTAGAGAGACTGGAAGCAGGGGGCGGGGGCTACTTGTTGCTTGCAGTTTGAATCTTATGCAAATATTTTTGGATAAGCTTGCCAAAATAGCATCAGCCAAATGTGTGTGAGAGAGATAGGGAGAGAGAGAGAGAGAGGAAGCTATTGTTGTAGCTGCCTGCAGAGTGTGCAATTGTGTGTGTGGCTTAAATTGAGCCTAGAGCTTTGGCCAGTGCGTGTGTGTGTGTGTGTGTGTGTGCCTCGACTTTGGCAACGTTTTATGGCTGAAATATAAACTCTAATGGATTTCATTTGAATGGTTTTACATTGAATTAATGGACAGAAGAGAAGAACAATCTAGAGGAGATGGAAGAGACTGAGAAGAAGGGGGAGAGGAAAATTACTGAAGAGGGAGAGAGTGGGAAGGGGGAGTGGAAATGAGGCAGAGAGAAAGTGGAAGAGGCAGAGGTAGAGGGTAGAGAGGGCAAAGAGAGGTTCAGATGGAGGGTCAGTTAGGCAAGGCAGAGAAAGAAGTAGAGTCTGAGCTAGAGAGGAAGTGAGTGTGGGAAAGAGTTAGAGAGAAGAGAGCAGGGACACAGAGAGAGAGATAAAAAGAGAGAGAGAGAGAGAAGGGGAAGAGGAGCTCTAGCTGCTTTAAGTGCCTCGTGGTCAAAGTTTATTGCAGCTTTTGGCTTCACATTTCAACTCGATTGGGCCGCAGGTAAATAGAAGACTTGATGCTCAAATATAAATCTTAAATATACCTTCAATTAATCTCAAAAATACCATCCGGACAATATAAGTAAACTGGTCACACTTAATGTTAATGACGCGCAGATTCTGCCCTTCACTTTAATGCTAAGAAAACTTTAAAACATATTTAATGGCTATAAATATTTAGCCTTTTTGCCAATACTTGACCAACAAATAGAGACGTTGCCCTGGCATTGCTTTGCCCCCTTCCCTTCTGCTTCCCCCTCTGTCAGTTCTTAAGCTTCTACTGCTCATTCTCTACCCTTCACTCTTGTTTCCCTTCCCTCTACCTCTTGCCTCTAGAGCTGTAGAAACATCGACGTTGCTGAGGTTTTTCATATGAAACATGGATGTTTCTTCAGCTCTACTTCTCTCCCCCTTCCCTCTACCTCTTCCCCTCTTCTTTCTCCCTTATAATTATTAAGTGCGATCATGAAATTCCTTCAAACACACCGCACTCTTCTGCACCAACTGTCTGTCACGCTCTTCTA
>JAEIFQ010000054.1:0-38463 GCA_018904025.1 Zaprionus vittiger | reverse complement strand
AATAAAAATACAAGTAGAATTCCATGTAGTTGCCGATGAGGATATAGCTTTTGACTCAATTTTGGGCAGAACTATTATTGACAGCGTGGATATGAATGTTCCTAAGTTTGGTACCAAATTAGTTAGGAAAAAAGTCGACAAAGACAAATGGATGCATAACATAGGAAAAGTAGATGGACCGTGCACAGATTTATTAAAAGAGTTTGCAGTCTTGTGTATGAATTTTCAACAACAAAATATGGCTGATGAAATTGTTTTAACCCATTTATCTCAAGAGCAGGCTAGTAAAGTCAAAGCTATAGTTAACAATTATCAACCTAGACGCAATGTAGAGAGCACTGTTCGAATGGAAACTTCTGGTAACGGACGAGTTACCGGTATATCAACATCAAAGGCGTTTAGCTTATTGTGAGCAGAAGGTGGTTGATGATCAAGTTAATGAGTGGCTTGAGGAAAACATCATAAAGCTGAGTACCTCAGAATATGCTTCACCAGTTGTCCTAGTGGCAAAAGAATGGAAAGAAACGTCTTTGTTGTGATTATAGAAAGCTGAATGAAAAAATAGTGAGGGACAATTTTCATATGGTACAAATGGATAGTGTGATTGAAAAGCTGCAGGGATTTAAGGATTTTACTACATTAGATTTGACTAATGGATACTTTCATGTACCAGTTGAGAAGGAGTCTCAAAAGTATACATCTTTTGTTACACAGAAAGGACAATTCGAGGTTTTTATATGTACCTCTTTGGAATTAAAAACTCCCCAGCAGTGTTTACTCGTTTTATTCAAGCTGTAATGCGAGATTTAATTAAGAGTGGTGATGCTGTTGTGTATATGGACGATATTGTAATTGCGAGTAAAGATGTTGAGGACGGTTTAGATAAATTAGAAAGAGTTTTGGAAGTTGCGGCTAAAAATGGGTTACGAATAAATTGGAGCAAGTGTCAGATTGTGCAGAGTAAGGTGAATTTTCTGGGATATGTGGTTGAGGATGGTACTATAAGACCCAGTGATGAGAAAACGCAAGCAGTAGCTAATTTTCCTCTACCAGGAGATAAAAAGGCAGTACAGCGAATTCTGGGCTTGACATCGTATTTCAGGAAGTTTGTTAATGGATATGCATTAATTGCAAAACCATTGACAGATATGCTTCGGAAAGATTAACAGTTTCAGTTTAAAGAATTGCAGCAAATTGCATTTGAGCAGATAAAAGCAGCGTTGGTTAGTAAGCCTGTTTTGCAGATGTATGATCATGGTGCGACTACAGAAATTCACACAGATGCATCTAAGTTTGGGTTTGGAGCGGGAATGCTTCAGAGGAACCAGTATGATAATTTGTTTCACCCAGTTATGTACATGAGTCGTAAAACAAAACCTTGTGAGGAGAAATACCAATCATATGAGTTGGAAGTATTAGCAGTTATAGGAGCGTTAACTAAATGGCGTGTTTATGTCTTGGGAACGAAGTTTAAGATAATTACAGATTGTAATGCGTTTGCCATGACAATGAAAAAAAAAGAAGTGCCATTAAGAGTAGCAAGGTGGGCGATGTACTTGCAGGATTTTGACTATGAGATCGAACATAGATCTGGTGTGAAAATGAGGCATGTTGACGCGCTAAGCAGAGTATTTTGTTATGTGTTGACTTCGAGTGTGGTACACAGGTTAAAAGAAACACAATTGGCAGACGATTGGATTAAAGTGGTTAAGAATCTAGTTGAAAGTAAAGGATATGAGGCTTTTTATGTTTTCAACCAAGTGTTGTTTAAGGACCCCAACATGGAATTACTTGTGGTTCCATCAGGTATGGAAGTAGAAATAATTCAAATCGCACATAAGCAAGGTCACTTCTCGGCAAAGAGGACTCAGGATTTATTAGAAAAGTCTTATTATATTCCTGAGATTAAGGAGAAAGTAGCTAAGGTTGTTGGTAGTTGCGTTGAGTGTATTTTGGTAAATGCAAAGGCAGGTCGTTTGGAAGGATTTCTTAATCCGATTGATAAGGGAGATACACCATTGGTTACATATCACATCGATCATGTGGGTCCAATGGAGATCACTTAGAAGCGATACAATCACATTCTGGTTATCGTAGATGCATTTTCTAAGTACGTTTGGTTATATCCAACTCGAAGTACAGGAGTTGAAGAGGTCATAAATTGTTTGGAAAAGCAGGCAGTAAATTTCGGAAATCCATGTAGAATTGTGTCGGACAGGGGAACAGCTTTTACAGCAAATGCTTTTAAAACATATTGTGAAAAACAAAATATACAACATTTGTTGATAACTACAGGTGTTCCACGTGGAAACGGACAGGTAGAGAGGATGCATAGGATTGTTGTGCCCATGTTGTCCAAATTGAGTATGGAGAGCCCTGGTTCATGGTATAAGTATGTAGGTCGTGTACAACAGCTGATTAACAATACTGAACCACGTAGTACGAAAATCACTCCATTCAAGCTATTGACAGGTATTGATATGCGTTACTCTGAGGATCCTGAGATGAAACAGTTAGTGCAGGAGTCATTGTTTGAAGAATTAGATAAAGATCGTCAGGAGCTACGAACACTGGCTAGGAATAATATCACAGAATTACAAAATGAAAATCAAAAAGCATTTAATCAAAAACGTAAAGCAGAAAAAAATCTATAAAGTGAATGATCTGGTAGCTATTAAGCGTACACAATACGGGGTAGGATTGAAGTTAAAAGGAAAATATCTTGGGCCATATAAGGTAGTGAAAGTCCACAAACACGGCAGGTATGATGTTGACAAGATAGGCGAGGCGGATGGCCCATTCAAAACTTCAACAGTGGCAGAATATATGAAGATATTCGGGACGAATATAGCGTCAGGAGGGCCGAATGTAGGAATTGGATCTGAGCAAACACTAGTTCGTGAGACTCGGAGTGGTCAGCACTATTAAGAGCCAGAAACTTATTCACAATGAAACATATCGGCTAACCAACTATCGAGTCGCTAAGAATTATCGATAAGGTCGACACTTTATGCCAGAATCTCGGTCCGTGAACACGTATTAAAATACACACCATTCGTTTAAAATTGTTAATTATAAGACAAGTAAATATACTACAATAAAAATTATTTGTTCGTACACTAAAAAGCGGAACCTACATTTATTAAAAATTTTGGCATACCAAAAAAACTTATTTGCGACCAAGGTGCCGAATTTCAATCTAACCTTTTCAAAAGTTTTTGTTCACAATATAATATAGATTTACACATTACTTCGTTTCAGCAATCTTCAATCAATGCTCCAGTTGAACGGTTGAATTCCACACTGACCGAAATCTATAGAATCATTATAGATCGAAAGTCCAAAGAAAGGCTCGAATGCAATCATGAGGAAATTTTATCAGAAACATTAATCACATATAATAACGCAGTCCATTCTGCTACTAAATAACCTCCATTCGAACTTTTCTCGGGAAGAACCCATCTTTTTAATAAAAATATTACATTTGATAACTATCATGACTATTTGACTAAATTAAATACATTTCGTAAAACCTATACCTATCCTTACACCCGCTTGCCAACTATCGCTCACTCACGACTCACGATCGGCCGCTGGCCGTGCAGAACGCCCGTGACCACAGGTACTTTCGCCTGCACTCCCACAAGTCGCTCGATGGTGTATTCCACCACGCCGCAAACTTGTTAGAGAACACGCTCACGCACCCACTCGTCACCTAACGTTCACTCACGACACGGACTATGCTGTGTACGCTCAGAATCGCTTACTGGCCAGCGGAGCACCGACATGCCAGAAAAGCGCTACTCTGCGAATACACACTCACACGGGCACACACGTACACGACACTTTCACACAATTGCTCTAGAGGGGAGAGAATTTATCACTGGGTATTTTAATAATCACGGCTGGTTTTGTTTCATTATATTAATAACATGGTTTTTATTTTATTTCAATAGCTTGTTGTTTCCTCGCACTAGTTCTTATTCTAGGTAGTCCCTGCCTTCCTGCCTACTTCGCACCATTACGTAGCTCTAAATATTCAAGTTTTACTGCTGACCTTGACTCTCCTGCGACAGGATTCATCTTCGTCAGTAAAGGTCCTTGGGGTGGCACTTAACTTTTACTTGCACTTTGCGCTGTTTAATTTCCCCGGGGGAGAGCTTGCTGCCGGCTTATTTAGCTGTTCACGATCGACTGTCCTGTGAACTAGTTTCGCAACTCTCATTTCGCTGCTTGCGCTTCGCTGCCTACGTCTCGCTGCTTCGTATGTCGCCGCTGCTTGCATGTCGCCGCTGCCTTCGGCCGATCGTGCCTGGCTGCTGTGGCTCTGCTCGCACTTCGCTGCCTGCACGACGCCGCTGCTTGCATGTCGCCGCTGCTTGCCTAGCGTCGCTGCTTGTCTATGTACACGCTCTGGGTACCGAGGCACCGTTACATGGGTGCGCACTAGGCTCACGCTCTGGGAACCGAGGTACCGTAACTTGTGCGGGCGCTAGGCTCACGCTCTGGGTACCGAGGTACCGTAACTTGTGCGTGCGCTAGGCTCATTCTCTGGGTACCGAGGCACCGTTACTTGTGCAAGTGTTCGACTGTGCACCAGCTCTGGGTACCGATGTGCTGATCGCTTGGACTGTAGGTGTTGTGTATGCAAAACTTGCACGCTGCTTTGTGCAGGTATTCAATGTATAAACGCAATAAGGCGTTTGCAATAAGGCAACATTCAAAACAAAAGAAAACAAAACGCAATAAGGCGGTTGCAATAAGGCAACATTCAAAAAAAAAACAGACAACAATTCAACTATACTCTCAATTTTTTTTTATTTCTTTAACAGACATCTAAATTTCCATAAAATAATTAATCAGTAGCATTAAAATTTATCTCGCAAATATATTAAGTTAGTCTTTTATAAACTTGTATTAAAAACAAAAATATATATTTAAGCAATTAAAAACGTATCCTATATATAAACTACACAATACACACAATTTAAGGAAAATGTCTCAATTAAATAAAACAAAACAAATATTAACCAGAAATATGACTAGACTAGACCCTGACTTGTCAACGGACGATATAACATCCGACTGACTTCCTATGGCAAAATGCTGTTAAGAGCTATTCGTAACAAGATTGAGGGTAAGGCAAATGAAGCGCTATTATCGTCCGGTACTCCACTTGTGTGGCACGACATCAAACAAACCCTGATTAATACATTTTCCGACAAACGCGACGAGTCTACGTTACTGTACGAATTTCATTCTTTATCTCTTCAAAATTTGTCAGTTACTAAGCTTTTTGAAACGATTACAGAAATCAAGACAAGCCTGTTTAATCAGGTTGAAAACCAAGAATTACCGAGTGCATTAGCTAGTGCAAAGAAAGAGCCATTCAAAAAAATATGTTTAAATACATTTGTTTCAGTTATAAAAGGACCTCTGGGTTCTTTCATTCAGGTAAACCTACTTCCTTTATAGATGCCTATGAGTCTGCTATCAAGGAAAGAAACATTTATTATCAGCAACTATCCCGAAAAAGGAAATTTGAAAATACAGGTAGTGGCACGGCCTCCACATATAAGCGTAATGACCAGTGGAGACCTATAGAGAATAAATCAGACAACCAACAACAGTCTTACTCTCATAATTATAGAAATAATCAGAATCAGTCTAAACGTAATAATTATTACGGAAATAACAATCGAGACGGCAATTCACGTTTCAGACGAAATAATGTTAACTCTGATCAGAGATTGGCTATTATGCAAAAACCTGAATAAGCAAACCAACAAAATAGACTTCAGGGAAACCTTTTCAATATTGAAACACCTTCAGCACCTGAAAATTTTCGTCAAGAAGCCTCGGACAGAGAAAAACAATAAATAAAATGACAGATCTTCCATACATCGTTATAAAATCACTCGCAGGACGACCATTAGTTTTTCTTATCGACACAGGCGCTTCCAGATCACTTATGAATCCAGAATTTGCTACCCCATCTAGAACTAGAAAACTTGCTCAACCACTTACCTTGACAACAGCTTTAAATTCGCATCAAATACTTGAGGAAGTCAGATACCCTGCATTTAAAGAACACATCTGGAAATTTGTCCTTTTTATTGTTTAAATTTTACAATACCTTTGACGGAGTGATTGGCATGGATATACTTCAGCAAATAGGAGCAGAAATTGATTTGGTAAAATTACAATTGAGAACGACATTAACTCACTTACCCATTTTGCTTTCAAAACAAATCGAATCCTCAGTTATATGTTTTAGAACCCGGGAGTGTAAAGATCATTCCAATGACAGTGAATTTGCAAAACGGCACATTTCTTACAGAACAAAAAAAATGCTCGGATTTGTTTTCGTCTGAAGGATTGTACCAGGCCACAAATTACATCAGCTATATCGAAGTAGTAAATCACTCTGATTCCTTTAAACATATCGACTTGGGCACGCCAATAGTAGTTGAAAAATGGGAACAAGACGATGTTATAGAATTAAATTTTTCCGATTATGTAAAATTACAAGACAAACCGGATACTAATGTTTTTAAACAATTACATCTAGAACACCTTTATACGGAAGAGTATATAGAATTAAAGAAACTTTGTTCAAAATTTAAAGTCATATTTTATGATGAAGACACCAAATTAACTTTTGCCAATACAATAAAACATAGCATCCCAACTACGGATGACATCCCCATATACACCAAGCCATTCAGGTATGGACATTTCGAAAGAAGTTCAAAACCAAATAAGAAAGTTATTGGACATGAACATTATTAGAGATAGCTATTCCCCATGGAGCGCACCGATTTGGTGGGTCCCTAAAAAGCAGGATAAAAACTTAAAAAATGAGTGGAGAGTAGTGGTGGATTTCAGAAAACTAAATGAAAAAACAGTTAAAGATAAACTAGGAAGGGCCATTTATTTCTCCGCTTTAGATCTGGCTAGTGGCTATCATCAAATGGAAATGGCTGCCCAAGACATGGCAAAAACAGCTTTTTCCGCGGAAGGTGGCCATTACGAATTTGCCAGAATGCCCTTCGGGTTAACGAACGCTCCAGCAACATTTCAGCGAGTGATGGATAATGTGTTTAGGGAATTAATTGGCAAATGTTGTTTACTATATTTTGACGATATTATAATTTTCTCATCTTCGCTGCAAGAGCATATGCAAGACCTACATAAGATTTTTTCCAAACTAAAGTCAACAAACCTCAAGCTGCAAGTTAAAAAATCAGAAAATCAGACAGACATGGCTCAATCGACTCGGCTAGTGATCCTGAGCAAGAATATATATACTTTATGGGGTTTGCCACGCCTCCTTTTGCCTGTTACATACTTTTGCACAAAGTTAGTATAACCTTTTTTGACCATTTTGAATGGTCGAAGGGTATAAAAAAAGGGATATAAGAAAAAATTAATGTGTATATAAGTGGCGCCATGTGGCTTGCAGTTAGTTACGGTGAAATTGTGTGAGTGTGCGTTCGAACTTGTGTGGTCGGCTGGATGCAACCAGTTCGCCTGTGTTGAAACACGTGTTTCAGACCGACGTTGTACTAGTTCGAGCATGTGTGATCGTGTTTGAAGGTTAGAACCGAAACTGTCTGCAACTTCCATCAGACAATGCCAATACTCTTACAACTTAGTACATACATATGTACGCATACAGAAAAAAGAGTAAGATGGGGTATGTTGGACTGCACTGCTCATCGCTTGGACTGTAGGTGTTGTGTATGCAAAACTTGCACGCTGCTTTGTGCAGGTATTCAATGTATAAACGCAATAAGGCGTTTGCAATAAGGCAACATTCAAAACAAAAGAAAACAAAACGCAATAAGGCGGTTGCAATAAGGCAACATTCAAAAAAAAAACAGACAACAATTCAACTATACTCTCAATTTTTTTTTATTTCTTTAACAGACATCTAAATTTCCATAAAATAATTAATCAGTAGCATTAAAATTTATCTCGCAAATATATTAAGTTAGTCTTTTATAAACTTGTATTAAAAACAAAAATATATATTTAAGCAATTAAAAACGTATCCTATATATAAATATACTAAATATAAACTACACAATACACACAATTTAAGGAAAATGTCTCAATTAAATAAAACAAAACAAATATTAACCAGAAATATTACTAGACTAGACCCTGACTTGTCAACGGACGATATAACATCCGACTGACTTCCTATGGCAAAATGCTGTTAAGAGCTATTCGTAACAAGATTGAGGGTAAGGCAAATGAAGCGCTATTATCGTCCGGTACTCCACTTGTGTGGCACGACATCAAACAAACCCTGATTAATACATTTTCCGACAAACGCGACGAGTCTACGTTACTGTACGTATTTCATTCTTTATCTCTACAGAAATCAAGACAAGCCTGTTTAATCAGGTTGAAAACCAAGAATTACCGAGTGCAGTAGCTAGTGCAACGAAAGAGTCATTCAAAAAAATATGTTTAAATACATTTGTTTCAGTTATAAAAGGACCTCTGGGTTCTTTCATTCAGGTAAACCTACTTCCTTTATAGATGCCTATGAGTCTGCTATCAAGGAAAGAAACATTTATTATCAGCAACTATCCCGAAAAAGGAAATTTGAAAATACAGGTAGTGGCACGGCCTCCACATATAAGCGTAATGACCAGTGGAGACCTATAGAGAATAAATCAGACAACCAACAACAGTCTTACTCTCATAATTATAGAAATAATCAGAATCAGTCTAAACGTAATAATTATTACGGAAATAACAATCGAGACGGCAATTCACGTTTCAGACGAAATAATGTTAACTCTGATCAGAGATTGGCTATTATGCAAAAACCTGAATAAGCAAACCAACAAAATAGACTTCAGGGAAACCTTTTCAATATTGAAACACCTTCAGCACCTGAAAATTTTCGTCAAGAAGCCTCGGACAGAGAAAAACAATAAATAAAATGACAGATCTTCCATACATCGTTATAAAATCACTCGCAGGACGACTATTAGTTTTTCTTATCGACACAGGCGCTTCCAGATCACTTATGAATCCAGAATTTGCTACCCCATCTAGAACTAGAAAACTTGCTCAACCACTTACCTTGACAACAGCTTTAAATTCGCATCAAATACTTGAGGAAGTCAGATACCCTGCATTTAAAGAACACATCTGGAAATTTGTCCTTTTTATTGTTTAAATTTTACAATACCTTTGACGGAGTGATTGGCATGGATATACTTCAGCAAATAGGAGCAGAAATTGATTTGGTAAAATTACAATTGAGAACGACATTAACTCACTTACCCATTTGCTTTCAAAACAAATCGAATCCTCAGTTATATGTTTTAGAACCCGGGAGTGTAAAGATCATTCCAATGACAGTGAATTTGCAAAACGGCACATTTCTTACAGAACAAAAAAAAAATGCTCCGGATTTGTTTTCGTCTGAAGGATTGTACCAGGCCACAAATTACATCAGCTATATCGAAGTAGTAAATCACTCTGATTCCTTTAAACATATCGACTTGGGCACGCCAATAGTAGTTGAAAAATGGGAACAAGACGATGTTATAGAATTAAATTTTTCCGATTATGTAAAATTACAAGACAAACCGGATACTAATGTTTTTAAACAATTACATCTAGAACACCTTTATACGGAAGAGTATATAGAATTAAAGAAACTTTGTTCAAAATTTAAAGTCATATTTTATGATGAAGACACCAAATTAACTTTTGCCAATACAATAAAACATAGCATCCCAACTACGGATGACATCCCCATATACACCAAGCCATTCAGGTATGGACATTTCCAAAGAAGTTCAAAACCAAATAAGAAAGTTATTGGACATGAACATTATTAGAGATAGATATTCCCCATAGAGCGCACCGATTTGGTGGGTCCCTAAAAAGCAGGATAAAAACTTAAAAAATGAGTGGAGAGTAGTGGTGGATTTCAGAAAACTAAATGAAAAAACAGTTAAAGATAAACTAGGAAGGGCCATTTATTTCTCCGCTTTAGATCTGGCTAGTGGCTATCATCAAATGGAAAAGGCTGCCGAAGACATGGCAAAAACATCTTTTTCCACGGAAGGTGGCCATTACGAATTTGCCAGAATGCCCTTTGGGTTAACGAACGCTCCAGCAACATTTCAGCGAGTGATGGATAATGTGTTTAGGGAATTAATTGGCAAATGTTGTTTACTATATTTTGACGATATTATAATTTTCTCATCTTCGCTGCAAGAGCATATGCAAGACCTATATAAGATTTTTTCCAAACTAAAGTAAACAAACCTCAAGCTGCAAGTTAAAAAATCAGAATTTTTAAGAAAAGAAATCGAATATCTTGGACATGTTATATCAGCTGATGGCATTAAGCCTAACCTAAACAAATTAACAGCAATACAAAATTTTACACTCCCCAAAACAAGGAACGAAATTAAATCATTTTTAGGGTGCTAGGATACTACAGAAAGTTTATTCGTAATTTCACTAGGATAACCAAGCCCTTAACAGCACAATTGAAAGGAAAGAAGACAGTTAAAATTGACCAAAATTTCGTCGATACATTCGAAATATGCAAAACTCTTCTATGTAATGATCCTATCCTACAATATCCAAACTTTTCTAAACAATTTATACTGACTACAGACGCTAGCAATGTAGCATTGGGAGCGGTAGTGTCTCAAGGCAGTTTGGGAAGCGACAAACCTGTATCCTTCGCCAGCAGAACTTTGAACGATACCGAGCAGAATTATAGTACAGTAGAGAAGGAAATGGTGGCGATTATTTGGGCAATTAAATATTTTAGACCATATCTATTTGGTAAAAAATTCAAAATTGTTACGGACCATCGACCCCTGATTTGGTTAATGAATTTTAAAGAACCGGGCAGTAAACTTGTCCGCTGGAGACTTAAGCTACTAGAATACGATTTTGAAATTGTTTATACAAAAGGTTCGCAAAATGTCGTTGCAGATGCGTTAAGCAGAATAAATGTGGAAATTTACTGTAATGACATTGAAACTTTGGAAGGCACAGCGGGTTTTACCTTTTATTCAGAATAACCAAACTACCATATTCATATCTCAGAGAAACCACTTAATGATTTCAGACTTCAATTGATCCTTGGAGAAGGGCCGAACTCCGAGTCCTTTACAGTAGTCCCTTTTAAAAATAAAGTACGACGAACAATCATAAACCCAGAGTATAACTTAAAAAGCATAGCCAAAACATTAAAAATTCTTCTAAAACCCAACAAAATCTGCGCAGTATATAGAACAGACAGAATATTTAATTTAATTCAGAAGGCGTACTCACAATATTTTGCTCACACTAACACCTATAAACTTGTTAAATGCAAGATATTTTTAACAGACCTGATAGGCATCGACAACCAAGAAGAAAAACTCTAACTCAAAAGAGAGTTCTATTTCCCAAACATGAATGAAAAAATAAAACGGATAATTCAAAACTGTAATGTACGCAAAACTTTGAAATATGACAGAAACCCACCTAAACAAGCCTATCAAAAAACAGAAACCCCGGATGGACCATTAAATATAGTACACACGGACTTGTATACTATTAACGGCCGATACGTGGTTACAATAATACATAAGTTCTCGAAATTTGCGGCAGCTTATACGATCCCAACCAGGGATATTATAATTACCACAAGGGCTATTTTGCAATTTATTCAAAATTTTGGCATACCAAAAAAACTTATTTGCGACCAAGGTGCCGAATTTCAATCTAACCTTTTCAAAAGTTTTTGTTCACAATATAATATAGATTTACACATTACTTCGTTTCAGCAATCTTCAAGCAATGCTCCAGTTGAACAGTTGAATTCCACACTGACCGAAATCTATAGAATCATAATAGATCGAAAGTCCAAAGAAAGGCTCGAATGCAATCATGAGGAAATTTTATCAGAAACATTAATCACATATAATAACGCAGTCCATTCTGCTACTAAATTAACTAAATTCGAACTTTTCTCGGGAAGAACCTATCTTTCAATAAAAATATTACATTTGATAACTATCATGACTATTTGACTAAATTAAATACATTTGGTAAAACCTATACCTATCCTTACACCCGCTTGCCAACTATCGCTCACTCACGACTCACGATGGGCCGCTGGCCGTGCAGAACGCCCGTGACCACAGGTACTTTCGCCTGCACTCCCACAAGTCGCTCGATGGTGTATTCCACCAAGCCGCAAATTTGTTAGAGAACACGCTCACGCACCCACTCGTCACCTAACGTTCACTCACGACACGGACTGTGCGTGTGTACGCTCAGAATCGCTTACTGGCCAGCGGAGCACCGACATGCCAAAAAAGCGCTACTCTGCGAATACACACTCACACGGGCACACACGTACACGACACTTTCACACAAATGCTCTAGAGGGGAGAGAATTTATCACTGGGTATTTTAATAATCACGGCTGGTTTTGTTTCATTATATTAATAACATGGTTTTTATTTTATTTCAATAGCTTGTTGTTTCCTCGCACTAGTTCTTATTCTAGGTAGTCCCTGCCTTCCTGCCTACTTCGCACCATTACGTAGCTCTAAATATTCAAGTTTTACTGCTGACCTTGACTCTCCTGCGACAGGATTCATCTTCGTCAGTAAAGGTCCTTGGGGTGGCACTTAACTTTTACTTGCACTTTGCACTGTTGAATTTCCCCGGGGAAGAGCTTGCTGCCGGCTTATTTAGCTGTTCACGATCGACTGTCCTGTGACCTAGTTTCGCAACTCTGATTTCGCTGCTTGCGCTTCGCTGTCTACGTCTCGCTGCTGCGTATGTCGCCGCTGCTTGCATGTCGCCGCTGCCTTCGGCCGATCGTGCCTGGCTGCTGTGGCTCTGCTCGGACTTCGCTGCCTGCACGACGCCGCTGCCTAGCGTCGCTGCTTGTCTATGTACACGCTCTGGGTACCGAGGCACCGTTACATGGGTGCGCACTAGGCTCACGCTCTGGGTACCGAGGCACCGTTACTTGTGTGTGCACAAGCTCTGGGTACCGAGGCACCGTTACTTGTGTGTGCACAAGCTCTGGGTACCGAGGCACCGTTACTTGTGCAAGTGTTCGACTGTGCACCAGCTCTGGGTACCGAGGTACCGTAACTTGTGTGCACACCAGGCTCTGGGTACCGAGGTACCGTAACTAAGCATGGGTGCCGAATGTCTGGAGTTTCCCTACGTTGTGTGCCCTGTTCCTTATGTTCTGCCTACGCCCTTGCCTTTACCTATGCTTCTGCGGGGTATATTAGACTTAAAGATATCTTATATATATATTTTATTTTAAAGTTACATTATAAATTATGTGGCGCGCTTCGTGCGGCGTCACACCCCCCCCTTACTTCACCGGGGATTAGGTGGAAAGATTCTTAACATAAATCGACAGGGTCTATTTCCGCTCTCGGATGGTCACAGCTCCGTGCTGGTTAATCTGGGCTCTAATATTGTGCTAAACGTGAAAACTCTATTACTATCTTACGAGGTAAGAACATGTCAAGGTGATTCTAATTACAAGCATGGAAATTTGCGAAAATCTACCCCACCTGTTGACCCTCGCTGGTCGGTTCTTCCCCATGAAATGCCTTCAAGTCGGCCAATCCTGCGCTGCGTCTCTTCTTGGTCTTCGCGTCTTGGAGGCGTAGGATCGTGGTCGAGATGTAGCTCACGACTTGATAGGGTCCATCGTAGCGAGGTGCCAACTTGATGGCGAATCCGCCGACTGCACGACTTGGTCCTCGATGCCTGGCTTCCACTCCCGGCGGCGTAAATTGTAGTACCTCTTGTTATGTAGGTACCCATCCCGCATCGTGATTGGGTGTTCTGCAATGGGTGACACCCCCATCACACCGTCGAACTCTGCCCGTTCGGGCTGTAGAAAGGCCTCCACCTATTCTTCAGCTGTCGCTGCTCCTGTTCCTTCTGCTCCTCCCTGCTGGCCAACCTCTTCTCGTTTCCTCGGTTGTCCCTCTCTGTCTCGTTGTCCTTCTCTCGTGTCCTCTCGTGCTCCTGTTGATTCCTCTGTGCTTCGCCGGTGCTTGGTGCCTCGCTGTGTTTTCTCTGGTGTCCTGGATTGTCCCTCGCTGTCTCGTTGTTCTTCTCTCTGCTGGCCAACCTCGTCTCGTTCCCTCGGTTGTCCCTCTGCGCCTTGCTCGTGTACTTCGTATCGTCCCGCTGTTACTTCTGCTCCTCTCTGCTGGCCAACCTCGTCTCGTTTCCTCGGTTGTCCCTCTGCAAATTGCTTGTGTACTTTGTCTCGTGTCCTTGGTTGTTCCTCCGCGCTTGGTGCGTGTTCTTCATCTCTTGATGATCCATCCGCCAGTTTGATACGGATCAGTGCTGCTCAGCCTGGCCGCCATACGCTCGCTGATGAAGCTGCGTGTGGCTCCCGTGTCGATGGTGGCATCCGTCACTACCTCCTCGATCCTGCCATGCGCGATGACCCGGTCATTACTGCACCTCAGCAGTGCTACTCCTGGAAACTGTGGTGTGGCGTGTCCAAGCTGTTCCCCATCGGCTGAAGACGCGCAGCATTTCCCGACGTGGCTCGCCGACAACAGTCCACCGTGCGTATACCGTGTCGGCCGCAGTCGCAGCAAAATAGAACGCGGCTATTGCGACAGTCCGCCTGCATGTGCCCGGTCAAACTGGTTCGTCACTTGGCGTCGCAGCTCCTTCGTGGCCCCAAACGTTGTCACGAGTTTGCTCAGCTGAGCCAGCTTTCAAAACTCGTGAAGAGTTGATACTCCGGCGTCATATTATCATAAATCCTGTCCAGCTCCTGCTCCTGGGTATACTGGGCACGTCGCATCATCAGCCGTAGTGCCAGTGCGTAACCCGGAATCGCTCACCTCGGCGTTGGGTGCGGCTCCGGATCTCGTCCTCCAGTCGTTGAGGAAAAACTCCATATACTCCTGTTTGAACTCCTCCCAGGTGACTTTGTAGAGGGTGTTGACCCTGAACCAAACCTCAGCTTGGCCCGTCAGCACGTGTGCTTTAGCATGCGGTAGTTGTTGGACATCAATGCTGTACATCGCTGCCTTCTCTTCCAGCTACTCGATAAATCTCCAAGGGTCAGTCGCGTCGCCATTGAAGGCTACGCCCCATTTCCGTACACAGTCGGCCAGCTCGTATGGGGCTATCCAGCGGTGGCCTGGTTCGTTGGTCCTCCTATTGGCTGGAAGTGCCGCGGTAGGCGCTGGAGCGGCTGAGATGTGCCAGGCTGTTTCGGCTCCGGTGTAACTGCATTGCCTAAAGTGGCCTCCAGCTCCATCAGTCGTTGCAGCTGTTCCTTCGACAGGTCCCCTTGACTGGAGAATGCTACCAGACGGCTCCGCATTTCCTCCACTGTACCACTCGTGTCCAGCCCGAACTCCTTGAGGTTGAGTTGCAGCTCGCTCTTCCTACGGAAAGCGATCCAGCGTGTTCCCATGTTGGGCTTCGTTGACGACGTTTAAAAAAATTTAAATGACGTACGTCAGTGTGCGCAGTAGTCGTAGACATGTGTGGAACCTGTCCTACGACCAATTTATATATAAAAAACTATGTTTCGTAAGCCTGCATCGATATACATGTGTCTTGTTGGCTACTGATGCCCTATGTATAACTGTGTGCATTTATGTTTCCTGCTATACCCTGCAAAATTAGCTCTGTGGGTCTTTAATCCACTAAAAGATGTTAAAAATTCTCAAAACTAAATGTCTAGTCATAGTAGTCCCTGCTCGGGCGCCATCTGTAAGGATGTTTTCTCAGGCTGGGGTACATATCTCAGTCTCGCCAGGGTCTTTACAGAAAATTTATATAAAACTAGAACTATAATGACTTTAGTAAGAGAGGAGCTACTAGTCGGTCATACCCTACTGGGGTATTACAGGGTATATGAAACGCATATGGTCCACATCACGCACGTGTGCTCGTTGACCATGTGGATTTCCACATGGATTTTACCACCACGTGGTCTTGTTGGGGCTTACGTGCATGAGTCGCGTGTCACGCGTGCCAGGCTGGCGGCTGATCGTGAGGAACGCACGTGGCCGCGGGTACTTTCGCTCGCACTCCTCAAGTCGCTCGTTGGTGTATTCCACCACCCGCAACTAGTTAGAGTGCACGCCCACGCACCCCGCTTGCCAACTATCGCTCACTCACGACTCACGATCGGCCGCTGGCCGTGCAGAACGCCCGTGACGACAGGTACTTTCGCCTGCACTCCCACAAGTCGCTCGATGGTGTATTCCACCACGCCGCAAATTTGTTAGAGAACACGCTCACGCACCCACTCGTCACCTAACGTTTACTCACGACATGGTTTTTATTTTATTTCAATAGCTTGTTGTTTCCTCGCACTAGTTCTTATTCTAGGAAGTCCCTGCCTTCCTGCCTACTTCGCACCATTACGTAGCTCGAAAACTGAGCTCTAAATATTCAAGTTTTACTGCTCACCTTGACTCTCCTGCGACAGGATTCATCTTCGTCAGTAAAGTTCCTTGGGCTGGCACTTAACTTTTACTTGCACTTTGCACTGTTTAATTTCCCCGGGGGAGAGCTTGCTGCCGGCTTATTTAGCTGTTCACGATCGACTGTCCTGTGACCTAGTTTCGCAACTCTGATTTCGCTGCTTGCGCTTCGCTGCCTACGTCTCGCTGCTGCGTATGTCGCCGCTGCTGCGTATGTCGCCGCTGCTTGCCTAGCGTCGCTGCTTGTCTATGTACACGCTCTGGGTACCGTGGCACCGTTACATGGGTGCGCACTAGGCTCACGCTCTGGGTACCGAGGTACCGTAACTTGCGCGTGCGCTTGGCTCACGCTCTGGGTACCGAGGCACCATTACTTGTGTGTGCACAAGCTCTGGGTACCGAGGCACCGTTACATGGGTGCGCACTAGGCTCACGCTCTGGGTACCGAGGTACTGTAACTTGTGCGTGCGCTAGGCTCACGCTCTGGGTACCGAGGCACCGTTACTTGTGCAAGTGTTCGACTGTGCACCAGCTCTTGGTACCGAGGTACCGTAACTTGTGTGCACACCAGGCTCTGGGTACCGAGGTACCGTAACTAAGCATGGGTGCCGAATGTCTGGAGTTTCCCTACGTTGTGTGCCCTGTTCCTTATGTTCTGCCTACGCCCTTGCCTTTACCTATGCTTCTGCGGGGTATATTAGACTTAAAGATATCTTATATATATATTTTATTTTAAAGTTACATTATAAATTATGTGGCGCGCTTCGTGCGGCGTCACACCCCCCCCTTACTTCACCGGGGATTAGGTGGAAAGATTCTTAACATAAATCGACAGGGTCTATTTCCGCTCTCGGATGGTCACAGCTCCGTGCTGGTTAATCTGGGCTCTAATATTGTGCGAAACGTGAAAACTCTATTACTATCTTACGAGTAAGAACATGTCAAGGTGATTCTAATTACAAGCATGGAAATTTGCGAAAATCTACCCCACCTGTTGACCCTCGCTGGTCGGTTCTTCCCCATGAAATGCCTTCAAGTCGGCCAATCCTGCGCTGCGTCTCTTCTTGGTCTTCGCGTCTTGGAGGCGTAGGATCGTGGTCGAGATGTAGCTCACGACTTGATAGGGTCCATCGTAGCGAGGTGCCAACTTGACGGCGAATCCGCCGACTGCATGACTTGGTCCTCGATGCCTGGCTTCCACTCCCGGCGGCGTAAATTGTAGTACCTCTTGTTATGTAGGTACCCATCCCGCATCGTGATTGGGTGTTCTGCAATGGGTGACACCCCCATCACACCGTCGAACTCTGCCCGTTCGGGCTGTAGAAAGGCCTCCACCTATTCTTCAGCTGTCGCTGCTCCTGTTTCTTCTGCTCCTCCCTGCTGGCCAACCTCGTCTCGTTTCCTCGGTTGTCCCTCTCTGTCTCGTTGTCCTTCTCTCGTGTCCTCTCGTGCTCCTGTTGATTCCTCTGTGCTTCGCCGGTACTTGGTGCCTCGCTGTGTTTTCTCTGGTGTCCTGGATTGTCCCTCGCTGTCTCGTTGCCCTTCTCTCTGCTGGCCAACCTCGTCTCGTTTCCTCGGTTGTCCCTCTGCGCCTTGCTCATGTACTTCGTCTCATCCCGCTGTTACTTCTGCTCCTCTCTGCTGGCCAACCTCGTCTCGTTTCCTCGGTTGTCCCTCTGCAAATTGCTTGTGTACTTTGTCTCGTGTCCTTGGTTGTTCCTCCGCGCTTGGTGCGTGTTCTTCATCTCTTGATGATCCATCCGCCAGTTTGATATGGATCAGTGCTGCTCAGCCTGGCCGCCATACGCTCGCTGATGAAGCTGCGTGTGGCTCCCGTGTCGATGGTGGCATCCGTCACTACCTCCTCGATCCTGCCATGCGCGATGACCCGGTCATTACTGCACCTCAGCAGTGCTACTCCTGGAAACTGTGGTGTGGCGTGTCCAAGCTGTTCCCCATCGGCTGAAGACGCGCAGCATTTCCCGACGTGGCTCGCCGACAACAGTCCACCGTGCGTATACCGTGTCGGCCGCAGTCGCAGCAAAATAGAACGCGGCTATTGCGACAGTCCGCCTGCATGTGCCCGGTCAAACTGGTTCGTCACTTGGCGTCGCAGCTCCTTCGTGGCCCCAAACGTTGTCACGAGTTTGCTCAGCTGAGCCAGCTTTCCAAACTCGTGAAGAGTTGATACTCCGGCGTCATATTATCATAAATCCTGTCCAGCTCCTGCTCCTGGGTATACTGGGCACGTCGCATCATCAGCCGTAGTGCCAGTGCGTAATCCCGGAATCGCTCACCTCGCCCATGCAAAGGATAATTAAAAACCGAGTCGCGTCCGGACCCACCAGTGGTCAACATCGACAACGTTGACAAACATTTTTATACCCTGCGCGCGTAAACATTTTGTGATCGAGATATTTTATCGTGGCCTAAAAGTGAACATTAATAGAACCGAGTCGCGAGTAGTCAACGACGTTGACAGACTATAATACCCTGTACACACCCTGGGTAAACATTTTTTTCCGTGATCGAGCTATTCGTTGATCATTGCCTCAAAGCGAACATTTTCGTGAACGGGCACGAAAGTAGTGAACAGTGAATCAAGATCGGACAAGAAACATTTCAGTGACGCACGACACACATACCTCGCGAGCATTTTTTTTTAATTTTTTTAAACGTCGTCAACGAAGCCCAACATGGGAACACGCTGGATCGCTTTCCGTAGGAAGAGCGAGCTGCAACTCATCTGTTAAATTAAGTTAGTTAGTAAAAAGAAAAATTATGAAGTCTAGTGTAAAATAGTTTAGGGCGGAGCGGGAGCGCAATAAATGTCCTTTCTTTTTTTTGTATTCGCCCCGTTTCGCCGCCGTAGTTAAGCTAGGCTAAGCAATGAAATGAATCGCAAATTATACTTTGAATTGAACGCACGTCTTTTCGTTTCGCCAAATTACAGCCACCCAAAGTTTTCGGTAGTAATTATAATTAGAAAAACTCTTCTAATTTTTCATGGCGCCCCCGGGTGGACTGTAAAGTAAAAGGCATTTGTTATTTATTTTTTTAAAAGAGAGTGACAGTGACACATAAAAACATAAGTGCAAATAAACACATACAGTGTACCAAGTGCTTAAGTGAAATTTATAAGCCAAATAAATAATTGCCTTCGGTTCGTGGGTGGAAATAATCTATTCGCGTCGGTCGCGTTAAATCCTAATTGTGTTCCTGCTACATTCATCGAGGGATACCCTGCAATTGCTGCAAGCGCCAGAGGAAAGTAGCAGCCGGTCAACCCGTTCCAGAGCCACAGGTATTTGTGCGAAAAATTGAAAGCGTCTTAAATTGGTTTTTGGCATTTCGCTTTCAATTCTTGGCACATACGTACACTATAATATAGTTGAGCTTATTTGCATGCATATATATACGCCACATATCCAACATATGCGTATATACATACATACAGACAGGCATCGTAGTTAATTCTTATATACATATTTTGAACTGCTATTGGATGCAATTGTTTGTTGTTGTTTATGTTCCACTGTCGCCCCCTCTCACAAACTTTCGTCCATAATTCGATTGCAAATAATTTGCTAAGTTCAAGCAATTGTATGTACATATATACATACATACACACCTACGTGTATACCAGCTGCAGCGGCGAATTTTTCGTTTCTTTGCTCTCCCATTCGTTCGTCCGCCAGCTGCACTTCTAGCTGCATACATACATACATACGCACATTTACACAGCAAGCTACAGCGGTGATTTTTTTCGTTTTCGCTTTCGCACGTCACCCGCTCACTAGCATTGTTGTTGTCAATTTGTTTGCGCGCTTGAACTCAAACGGCAAGTGATACGCATACCCTACTTTTGGTCGGGTATAACTCTTTTTCGGTATCACTTGCAACGAATTATTTTTTTGATAACTAGTGCTTCGACAATTATTCAAGTATATTTGTTTTCGTCATTTATTGTATTATACAATAAAAAACATATACTTTCTCGTTTTCGTCCATTAAAATGGAACAAGAAAAGCCAAAAGCGAGTCGGACGTCTATTGACGACCTTAGAAAAAGGCTACGAGTATATGTTAAGAGCATTCGCCGGGTAGAACAGCGTCTAGAAACTGGTACTATACCACTAAACGTCTCCGAGCTTGAGTGCAGGCTTCAACTTTTGTCCGAAGCTATTGTCAAGGCAACCGGACTTCAAGAACATATTGAAAGCCTTGATGAAGATGATGAGTTTGGAGCCGAGTTGGAGGAATTGTCAATCACGACTAAAGCGAGAATTATGTCGCTTCTTTCAGCCGTGAAGTCCTCGAGCGAAACAAAAGAAAAGGTTTCGGCTCCGATGGCACCAACTCGAGCTCGACTCCCTAATTTGGCATTACCTAAATTTAGCGGCAATTACTCTGAGTTCAAGAATTTCATGGGATTATTCGAAACTCTTGTTCATAATGATAAGAGCATTCCGGCTATCGAAAAGTTTAACCATCTGATCTCCTGTCTCTCTGGTGATGCCTTGGGAACGATTAAGGCATTCCAAGTCACCGAGAGCACCTAAAAAAAAAGGCTATCGAAAGCCTAAGGAGAGTCTACGATAACGAATGCCTTATCTTTATGAACAATATTTCATCATTGTTTAGTCTTCCTAAAATGAATCAGCAATCTGCATCCTCTCTTAGAAGCCTTATCGATACTGTGTCATCTATATATGGTTCATTGTTATCGATAGGCGATGACACTAAAATAGCGAATGCAATGCTGATTCATTTGGTATTAAATAGAGTAGATAATGTGACCAAACAAAAATGGGAAGAGCAGCTAGATTATGACAAATTACCTTTGTGGTCCGATTTTGAAAGGGTATTGAACCGTCGATACCAGCATCTAACTGCTGAAGAATCGACAAGGCCAAAATCGGAAAAAGTAGTTCCAAACAGGCAGCATAATCAAAGTTCGTTTGCCTGCTCTTCAACTAGCACCAATCAGACCTGCAGTTACTGCAATTCAAATGACCATTTAATAGAATCTTGTAGTCCGTTCGCTCGTCTCTCCGTCATGCAGAGATTTGAGTTTGTAAAGTCCGCATCGTTATGCATAAATTGCTTAAAAAAGGGTCACACTGTTGTAAAATGCAAAGCTAAAAAATGTCGAGTTTGTGGTCGCTCGCATCATCAATTATTGCATAGATACACAGTGACTGAAAATAGCTTAGCGTTACCACCACCTTCAGAGAATATTTCTCCTCCTCCAAGCCAAGATCACCCTTCCACTACGCATTCTATGCATGCGTCAGCGTTGGAAAGGGTAATTCTTGCAACGTCGATCGTAAGCGTCCGAACTAGAAGTGGAAATTACATTTTGGCCCGAGCACTTCTTGACTCTGGGTCACAAACTAACTTCGTAACTGAAGATTTAGCTCAACGCTTACAGATCCGCAAAGAAGAGTCTTGTATTAACTTGCTTGGTATTGGTGCAGCCAATTCTCAAGTCAAGAATAAAATACATACGGTGGTGAAGTCGCGAATAACTGGTAGTGAGTTCTCGTTTGATTTTTGGGTATTAAAATCAATTTCTGGGTATCACCCAGACCAGTCAGTCAACGTCAGCGACTGGAAAATCCCAAAGAACCTACCGTTAGCAGACCCATACTTTTACAAACCTCAACGGATAGATATGCTAATTGGTGCAGAGTCATTTTTCGAGTTGTTGTCCGTCGGTCAGATAAAACAAGGTCCGGAGTATCCGATTCTGCAAAAAACCCTTCTTGGCTGGGTTGTAGCTGGAAAATATGCTCCAAAGAGTCCAGCTCCCCACGGTACTGCGTCAACGTTAAGTTGCCAAGAAGAATTGCTTGTCTCGATAGATAACACGCTGCAGAAGTTTTGGTCACTAGAAGAATTGCCATCTACTAGTAAGATATGGTCGCCAGAGCAACAGCTCTGTGAAGACCACTATAGGAAGACTACCCAGATATTGCCCTCGGGTCGCTTTGAAGTTAGACTGCCGTTTAAATCAGACCCAAACGTTTTAGGCAACTCGTTCGAGGTTGCAAAACGGCGTTTCTTGTCGCTTGAAAAAAGACTAACTCGTGACCAAGGCTTGAAGAAAATGTATCTCGAATTTATGGAAGAGTACCTCGCCTTAGGTCATATGTCACCATCTGACATAGATGTTACGTCTACTCCGCACTACGTAATTCCCCATCAGTGCGTTCTGAGACCTGAGAGTACCTCAACAAAACTCCGTGTGGTGTTTGACGCATCCTGTAAGACGTCCACACACGTGTCTCTTAACGACATTCTGATGGTGGGGCCTACAATTCAAGAAGACTTGTATTCAACTCTTCTTCGCTTCAGGTTACATCGTTTCGCTTTGACAGCTGATGTCAAGAAGATGTACCGCCAAGTAATGGTGAATGAAGCTGATAGGCCATTCCAATTGATAGTGTGGAGACGAGATCCATCTGAATCCTTGAGATTATATAAGCTCAACACCGTTACTTATGGTACTGGTCCAGCCCCTTTTCTGGCCATTAGGTGTTTAAAGAGGTTGAGTGAAGCCGTAAAAGAATCACTCCCTAGAGCTTCAGAAGTTATTCGGTCCGACTTTTATGTCGATGACATGTTAACTGGTGCTGCATGCATAAATGAACTTAAGACAATTAAGTCTGAAGTTACTCAGGTTCTTCAAACAGCAGGTTTTGAATTGAGCAAGTGGTTTTCAAACTCACCTGAGGTCACTGCATCTGAGAGCACAGTTAAACCGATAACAATCTCGGATTCAGATTCAACTAAGGCTCTAGGTATATCATGGACTCCTAGTGAAGATGCCTTAAAGTTCAAAATTGACACCTCTGTCATGGATCTCCGAGCGACAAAAAGGAACATATTGTCGGTGACATCGAAGCTGTTTGACCCCCTCGGCTTATTAAGTCCAATTGTCATTCGAGGCAAGATCCTATTGCAGGAGCTATGGCTTAATAAGTTGGACTGGGATGAGTCTATTCCACAGCAGTTGGAAACAGCGTGGAATAAATTGAAGGAAACATTGTCGAGAGTGGAAGAAATCTCCATACCTCGATATGTGTTCACTAGTCCGATGTCACCAATACAATTACATGGTTTCGCCGACGCATCTATGAGAGCCTACGGTGCTTGCGTCTATATCCGTAGCAAAACTGCTGAAGGTTACAAGATTTCGTTGTTGACTTCAAAGTCAAAAGTAGCGCCGCTCAAGACGAAAACACTTCCTAGACTTGAGTTATGTGCCGCTCACCTTCTAGCAGATCTTTGCCACAGAATCAAGCCTTTATTGAAGATAAATATCGAACGAATCGTCTACTGGTCGGATTCAGAAGTTACTCTTCACTGGATCCGATCTCATCCTTCGTCGTTGGCGACGTTCGTTTCGAACAGAGTGGCTGAGATTCAGGAGTGGTCCAAAGAAGCTACATGGCGACATGTACCGACAAAACAAAACCCAGCAGATGTAGTATCAAGAGGTTGTGACATTGACGACTTGCAGGAGTCAATCTGGTTTGGTGGACCTTCGTTTTTAAAGAACGAAGATGAAGATTGGCCCGTTAATCCGCACTTAGAGCTGTCAAGGGAGATGATGGAGCTGGAGAAAAGAAAAACAGCGGTTGGACTGGCCGCTGCTGTAGTTCAATCGGATCTAGTGGACGTCATCGAGGGATTTTCGTCACACCTCAAACTGCTAAGGGTATTTGTTTATATGTTCCGCTTCATAGCTAAATGCAAAAATAGGAATGCCCAATTTGAAAAGATTCCGTCACCAACGGAATATGAAGAAGCCTTTTTAAAAATTATCGAAGTTGTTCAATGTCACGAATTTGATGATGACATTAAAAGAGTTCGCAAGGGATCCAAGCTTGGCCCTTGTCTTCAGCGATTAAATCCATTTATTCACGAAGACAAGGGAACTTGGTGTAAGTTCTCGTTGTTGAGAGTTGGGGGGCGACTAGCAAATGCTCCTATATCGTATGATGCCAAGTTTCCATTGTTGTTGACTAAACGCTCTCAATTCGTACAGAGCTATGTCCGACATTTGCATCAAACCAATTTTCATGTTGGCCCACGAGCGCTTGTGAGTATCCTTCGGGAGCGTATTTGGATTGTTAACGCTCAGGAGGTCTGCAGTCAGACAGTTCGTTCGTGCATTAGATGTTTCAAATGCAAACCGCGACTTCTGACTCAAATAATGGGGAATTTACCCGCAGACCGACTCCGTGCTCTCCGCCCCTTTGACATTTGTGGCGTTGATTTTTGTGGTCCAGTGTACACGACACTTAAAATCCGTGGTAGGCCCCCTTATAAGTCCTACATAGCGCTGTTCGTGTGTTTTGCGTCCAAGGCAGTTCATTTAGAAGTTGTTTCCGATCTTTCCACTGACTCCTTTTTGTTGTGTTTTCAAAGGTTTGTTGGTCGCCGAGGATGTCCGAAGATCGTGCACTGCGACAACGCGACGAACTTCGTCGGAGCGAGTCGCCACTTCGACGATCTGCGACGGAAGATCGAGGAGCAACAGGACGCAATTCGCGAATTCGCATCAAAAAGCGGATGCGACTTTGCGTTCACACCGCCTCGAGCACCACACATGGGAGGGCTCTGGGAGGCAGGTGTCAAAACTGCAAAGCACCTACTCCTACGAGCGGTGGGCAGCGCGCAGCTAACAGCGGAGGAACTGCAAACAGTCCTCGTCGGCGTCGAGGCGGTGCTGAACTCGAGGCCACTCGGACCAATCAGCCAGGACCCCAGCGACGGAGAGGCCCTAACCCCAGGGCACCTGCTGACAGGCGGGTCGCTACTCGCCCCACCAGCAATCCGGACCCCGGACCAGACGGGTCTCAATTGCTTGCGGCGATGGCGACTTGTCTCGTCAGTCAGGCAACTGTTCTGGCAGCGATGGTCCCGAGAATATGTTCTGGGGCTTCAAATACGGGGCAAGTGGCAGCAGCAGCAGCCCAACGTCAAAGAGGGCACACTCGTCGTCGTCGCAGAAGACAACCTTCCTCCGCAACAGTGGCTCCTCGGCAGGATCGTGGCAACTCACGCAGGGCAGGACGGCATGGTCAGGGTCGTCGATCTTAGGACCAGCGAAGGGCGAGTTTTTAGACGGGCCATTCATAAACTGGCTCCATTACCGGTTGCTTGAAGCCTTACAGGCCTTCAACGGGGCCGGTGTTAAATTAAGTTAGTTAGTAAAAAGAAAAATTATGAAGTCTAGTGTAAATTAGTTTAGGGCGGAGCGGGAGCGCAATAAATGTCTCTCTTGTTTTGAATTCGCCCCGTTTCGCCGCCGTAGTTAAGCTAGGCTAAGCAATGAAATGAATCGCAAATTATACTTTGAATTGAACGCACGTCTTTTCGTTTCGCCAAATTACAGCCACCCAAAGTTTTCGGTAGTAATTATAATTAGAAAAACTCTTCTAATTTTTCAAGGAGGGGGGGGCGGGAGAGGGAGGGGGGGGGGGGGGGAGGAGGGGGGGTGTGGTGGGGTATCCCCGGGAAGGGGGGGAGGTGGAGGAGGGAGGGGCGGGAAGGGTGGGGGGGGGGGGGGCCTTTTTAAAAGGGGGTAGCCCCAGGGGAGATGAAACAGGCTGGAGCATGCCCACGCGACACCTCTAAGGCACCAGCAGAAGGAGACTCTGAAGTCGTCATCCCCTACCCAACCTGGAAGTTCGACGGGCAGCGAGTCCTTCGAGGAGCGCTACTAGCCGACACATCTCAGCCGCTCCAGCGCCTACCGCGGCACTTCCAGCCAATAGGAGGACCAACGAACCAGGCCACCGCTGGATAGCCCCATACGAGCTGGCCGACTGTGTACGGAAATGGGTGTAGCCTTCAATGGCGACGCGACTGACCCTTGGAGATTTATCGAGCAGCTGGAAGAGAAGGCAGCAATGTACAGCATTGATGTCCAACAACTACCGCATGCTGTAGCACACGTGCTGACGGGCCAAGCTGAGGTTTGGTTCAGGGTCAACACCCTCTACAAAGTCACCTGGGAGGAGTTCAAACAGGAGTTTATGGAATTCTTCCTCCCCCCGCGCCGTATGAAGCGCGCCACATAATTTATAATTTAACTTTAAAATAAAATATATATATAAGATATCTTTAAGTCTAATATACCCCGGAGTATTTTGTTAAACCGAGGCAGAAGCATAGGTAAAGGCAAGGGCGTAGGCAGAACATAAGGAACAGGGCACACAACGTAGGGAAACTCCAGACATTCGGCACCCATGCTTAGTTACGGTACCTCGGTACCCAGAGCCTGGTGCGCACACAAGTTACGGTACCTCGGTACCCAGAGCTGGTGCACAGTCGAACACTTGCACAAGTAACGGTGCCTCGGTACCCAGAGCTTGTGCACACACAAGTAACGGTGCCTCGGTACCCAGAGCTTGTGCACACACAAGTAACGGTGCCTCGGTACCCAGAGCGTGAGCCTAGAGCACGCACAAGTTACGGTACCTCGGTTCCCAGAGCGTGAGCCTAGCGCACGCACAAGTTACGGTACCTCGGTACCCAGAGCGTGAGCCTAGTGAGAACCCATGTAACGGTGCCTCGGTACGCAGAGCGTGTACATAGACAAGCAGCGACGCTAGGCAAGCAGCGGCGACATGCAAGCAGCGGCGTCGTGCAGGCAGCGGAGTGCGAGCAGAGCCACAGCAGCCAGGCAAGATCGGCCGAAGGCAGCGGCGACATACGCAGCAGCGAGACGTAGGCAGCGAAGCGCAAGCAGCGAAATGAGAGTTGCGAAACTAGGTCACAGGACAGTCGATCGTGAACAGCTAAATAAGCCGGCAGCAAGCTCTCCCCCGGGGAAATTAAACAGTGCAAAGTGCAAGTAAAAGTTAAGTGCCAGCCCAAGGACCTTTACTGACGAAGATGAATCCTGTCGCAGGAGAGTCAAGGTGAGCAGTAAAACTTGAATAGTGTGCCCGTGTGAGTGTGTATTCGCAGAGTAGCGCTTTTCTGGCATGTCGGTGCTCCGCTGCCCAGTAAGCGATTCTGAGCGTACACACGCACAGTCCGTGTCGTGAGTGAACAAGTGGGTGCGTGAGCGTGTTCTCTAACAAATTTGCGGCGTGGTGGAATACACCATCGAGCGACTTGTGGGAGTGCAGGCGAAAGTACCTGTGGTCACGGGCGTTCTGCACGGCCAGCGGCCGATCGTGAGTCGTGAGTGAGCGATAGTTGGCAAAAAAAGCTCTAGCGTGTAACCATAGAAGCATACATAATTGTTTTTCAATAAAGCTTCATCATTCTGAGTTGTACCATCTATTTCAACAGTCGATCGTTTTAATTATCCGCATAAATAAATCATCATTACATTTAAATATAAGAAGGATTCATATGTACATAGATAAGTGTATGGACGCACATCATAGCCTCCCACCGTCTCGAACCAACGCAATTTGGTAACTGGCGCAGCCGGCTCGTACTCCACATCCATTGGAAGGAGGGAACCACGAGTATAATAATCAAAAAGTAAGCGAACAAAGAAATTAAAATATAAATTGTGCATATTACTTATGTACATACATGTATACGTATGTATAAACAAGTAAAGAAAAGAAAAGAAATATATGTATATGTATGTATAGGTGTAATTCAAATGTATAATGTATTTAAGTGGAGCAAGAAGCGTAGTGCATATACACACGTAAATATATGAAATAAGAGAAATTCATTAAAAAAAAAAAGGGATATAATAAAAAATTAATGTGTATATAAGTGGCATCATGTGGCTTGCAGTTAGTTACGGTGAAATTGTGTGAGTGTGCGTTCGAACTTGTGTGGTCGGCTGGATGCAACCAGTTCGCCTGTGTTGAAACACGTGTTTCAGACCGACGTTGTACTAGTTCGAGCATGTGTGATCGTGTTTGAAGGTTAGAACCGAAACTGTCTGCAACTTCCATCAGACAATGCCAGTACTCTTACAACTTAGTACATACATATGTACGCATACAGAAAAAAGAGTAAGATGGGGTATGTTGGACTGCACTGCTGATCGCTTGGACTGTAGGTGTTGTGTATGCAAAACTTGCACGCTGCTTTGTGCAGGTATTCAATGTATAGACGCAATAAGGCGTTTGCAATAAGGCAACATTCAAAACAAAAGAAAACAAAACGCAATAAGGCGGTTGCAATAAGGCAACATTCAAAAAAATAAAACAGACAACAATTCAACTATACTCTCAATTTTTTTTTATTTCTTTAACAGACATCTAAATTTCCATAAAATAATTAATCAGTAGCATTAAAATTTATCTCGCAAATATATTAAGTTAGTCTTTTATAAACTTGTATTAAAAACAAAAATATATATTTAAGCAATTAAAAACGTATCCTATATATAAATATACTAAATATAAACTACACAATACACACAATTTAAGGAAAATGTCTCAATTAAATAAAACAAAACAAATATTAACCAGAAATATGACTAGACTACACCCTGACTTGTCAACGGACGATATAACATTCGACTGACTTCCTATGGCAAAATGCTGTTAAGAGCTGTTCAGGTCGAATAGTTTAGAGTACCTTTTCCTTACTAATGTCAGTATTTATTTTTAAGTTATCGAAATATTTTTACAAATACCATCTCTAAGAAATAAAATGGAATTATCATCTCGAATTAAGCAAATCTCTAAGTTGAAACCAGCAAGTGAAATAAAGCTGACGTGAATTCTAAAATCGAGTGTTTTGTGTTTTCGGTTCCACCAAAAATCATCCAACAAATAGACCTGCCTCAACACAGCAGCAGCGCCCTACCCCGACATTGTAGTGGCCGTTGTCTAGCTTGCACTCATAAACTCTCTTAAACTCCAAATATCAAAAAGCACTCAAATAATTTGCCGCACTCAAATGACAATTCCCAATTTGCCGTCGTTTCATTTCAATGCTCTCGCATTATGCAGATAGAAAAAGGGCACATAAAGAGAGACGATGATCAACGGTTAATTTTGGCAACAACCGTTCGAATACCGCGTGCATTGGCAGAGCGAATGTTCTCTCTCGCTGTCTATAAAAGGGGCGAATTCAACGAGCATTCACATTTTTATCAGAGTGCAGCGCAGACTGACGCTATACCGTCCAGACATAAAATCGAAACAGTTGCGAATATATACATATATAAATACGTTATAAAATCGGAGTTAATAAAGGCTGTAATATTTATATTAAAAGAAAGCCAAAATTATTGAACGTCCGTGAATAGCAGCGCTAATTGCTGCATAACTTTGCCAGCAGACGCGACTGCACAGTTTGAAAGCCATTGTGAAAACATACAAAAAGGTGATATTCAATGAATGTTTAAACAAATAGTCAATGCTAATTATATATATTTATTCATAGCTGCGATATTTTATTTAAACACGGCCGGCGTTGAAAAGCGTTTCCACGCTGTCAACTACAGCCAGGCCGGTCGTGTCCATAGGAGCCCCCAGTGGCTGCAAAACTATTCACTGGGCGGCAAAACACTGACATTTCTCGGCCACTGCGAACAAAATAGGGCCGTAAAACGCGCCAAGCTGATATATCAGTTAACAACGATTGCGACTCCCTAATTCAACTTGACTCCGACGTCGTTTAGATGATCATCACGCCACAGTAAAGAGTTATACGTATTGGGATTTTATAGTTGCAGGCCGGAGACATATAGTGGTAACAGCCGCAGTAGCTCATACCGACACGGGTATGTCCAGCCTGACATAGGTCCACCCGACCCCAGCAGCAAAAGAGAAGCGCTAAGGCGTTCTTTTTCTCTCGGCAGCACAGAGGCGGCATGTCAACAAAGAGTATCACGCTAGTATAAATACCTTTTTTATCAAATCTATTTACTTAAACTCTATCTAATAACGTCTTTTGTTCACGTGTATTCCTAAGGCAATTTAAAACTTGTACAACTCGCAGTAGCAATTTAAAACAAGCACACCCATATGGACACACACACATAACTACATAAACCTTCTTCCAAGACAGCACAGCAGCGATATCGAAGGGCCCATCGATCAAGCGGATATCATCTGTGAGTAACAAAATGTATGTGAGTAATTGATATTGTCAATGGAATGCCATCTGCATTGCCAATGTAGTTATGTTTTGTAGTGGTCCATATAAACATATATATATATGAAATAATTGTGAATTTCCCTTGTTGTAAAAAGAAGTGAAGCTACTGCGCGTTAATTTAAATATTCTCTTACTCTTTTTATAACGAATTGTTATTGCCCTTGAATTTGAATGATCATGAAATCTCGAAATATCTTTACGTTAAAATACCTTAAAACTAATGAATAAAATCAAAATGAATTATAATGTTTACCTAATCATGCAAGTCTAGTAATTTAATGAGGTTCATCGCCGACCAAATGAATACCCATAATAGTGAATTTTAATACTTATATGTAGTATTGAACAAGGGATAGCCGAGAAGTCCGCGAGCTATCATGGTAGGGAGGGTACAGAGAGGGATACGATCAACATCATCGTAGTATCCTAGCACAATATGACCATCATATAGCATCCATAAACAGTGTGGTTTATTTGATTACAATTTAGTCGTCGATTTTCATTTCCGTAGTGCACTTAATCATTATTTTTCCCGTAGCGCGTATATGTTTAGGCAAGAAAAGAACCCACACCCCATCCGGCGAGCTTAGACCAGAGAGAAGCCAGAGGTGCACGAACCTTCTTAGCCTAGTATATAGTCAATACTAGTGGTATATACACAACAGCAATTCCACACGCTACAACATTTGGTCCTTCGAGCCGGATTATACATTTTCCTCCAGACGTTCATCTTTGGAACATTCTAGTTTGCATCGGCGCTAGGCATACCAGATAAGTAACAGGTCTATTGTGTGGATATACGTGTGTGCTTGTGTTATTTGCGTGTTTGCCGGCTCCGTTCGTTCTCCCGCCAAAAGGGCTCCATTCCGTTACAACCCGGCAACCACCGCTACATACATACATACACCGTATATACATACACTTCAGCTGCTATCCCAGCAGCCAACGACCTTTCATTTTGTCCGTTTTTATACCCTTCGACCATTGAAAATGGTCAAAAAAGGGTATACTAACTTTGTGCAAATGTATGTAACAGGCAGAAGGAGGCTTGGGAGACCCCATAAAGTATATATATTCTTGCTCAGGATCACTAGCCGAGTTGATTGAGCCATGTCCGTCTGTCTGTCTGTCTGTCTGTCTGTCTGTCTGTGTGAACGCACAGATCTCAGCTATTATAAAAGCTAGAGTTACCAAATTTGGCAGGAAGACTCCTGTGTACTATAAGCTGATCAAGTTTATTTCAAATGTTATGTGCCACGCCCACCGCCCCCGCAAATAAATAATTTAATTTTTGAACTCAATTTGTAAGCGCTGTATACAAGATACAACTTTCAGACTTTAACATATACTAAGCTCATTTAAATATCTACGTATTCTCGAAATTTCAATCGGATCGGACAATAAACACAGAAGTTATTTAAGAAAGTATGTGCATAAAACCAAGTGCTTGTATAACCTAACAAGGTAGGCGTCAATAATCTGTCGTCAATAATTTAAAAGTATGCGCCTTTGTATATGTGTATGAACTTTACAAATTAAACTACACCGGAACATAGGTCGAAGGGTATCCCACTGTCGCGTACCGCGCGACTGTTGCTTTTCTTACTGGTTATTGTTCAAATTTTACAATACCTTTGACGGAGTGATTGGCATGGATATACTTCAGCAAATAGGAGCAGAAATTGATTTGGTAAAATCACAATTGAGAACCACATTAACTCACTTACCCATTTGCTTTCAAAACAAATCGAATCCTATGTTTTAGAACCCGGGAGTGTAAAGATCATTCCAATGACAGTGAATTTGCAAAACGGCACATTTCTTACAGAACAAAAAAAAAATGCTCCGGATTTTTTTTCGTCTGAAGGATTGTACCAGGCCACAAATTACATCAGCTATATCGAAGTAGTAAATCACTCTGATTCCTTTAAACATATCGACTTGGGCACGCCAATAGTAGTTGAAAAATGGGAACAAGACGATGTTATAGAATTAAATTTTTCCGATTATGTAAAATTACAAGACAAACCGGATACTAATGTTTTTAAACAATTACATCTAGAACACCTTTATACGGAAGAGTATATAGAATTAAAGAAACTTTGTTCAAAATTTAAAGTCATATTTTATGATGAAGACACCAAATTAACTTTTGCCAATACAATAAAACATAGCATCCCAACTACGGATGACATCCCCATATACACCAAGCCATTCAGGTATGGACATTTCCAAAGAAGTTCAAAACCAAATAAGAAAGTTATTGGACATGAACATTATTAGAGATAGATATTCCCCATAGAGCGCACCGATTTGGTGGGTCCCTAAAAAGCAGGATAAAAACTTAAAAAATGAGTGGAGAGTAGTGGTGGATTTCAGAAAACTAAATGAAACCAGTAAGAAAAGCAACAGTCGCGCGGCACGCGACAGTGGGATACCCTTCGACCTACGTTCCTATGTACATATGTACACATACATATGCATATGCACATGATTTGAAATTATTCTCGATAGATGGCGCTCGCGCTTCGCGCTCGCCTGCCTCCCTTGTTAGTAGACACAAGCACTTGGTTTTATGCTCATACTTTCCTGAATAACTTTTGTGTTTATTGTCCAATCGGACTGCAATTTAGAGAATAAGTAGATATAACTATCAGCTAAGTATATGTTAAAGTCAGAAAGTTTTATCTTGAATACAACGCTAACAAATTGAGTTCAAAAATTCAATTATTGATTTGCGGGGGCGGTGGGCGTGGCACCCAACATTTGAAATAAACTTCATCTGCGCCTGGTACACAGACACCTTCATGCCAAATTTGGTGTCTCTAGCTCTTATAATAGCTGAGATCTGTGTGTTCATCTGGTCATCCGGACATCCGGACATCCGGACAGACAGACAGACACGGCTCAATCGACTCGGCTAGTGATCCTGAGCAAGAATATATATACTTTATGGGGTCTGCCACGCCTCCTTCTGCCTGTTACATACATTTGCACAAAGTTAGTATACCCTTTTTTGACCATTTTCAATGGTCGAAGGGTATAAAAACAGTTAAAGATAAACTAGGAAGGGCCATTTATTTCTCCGCTTTAGATCTGGCTAGTGGCTATCATCAAATGGAAATGGCTGCCGAAGACATGGCAAAAACAGCTTTTTCCGCGGAAGGTGGCCATTACGAATTTGCCAGAATGCCCTTCGGGTTAACGAACGCTCCAGCAACATTTCAGCGAGTGATGGATAATGTGTTTAGGGAATTAATTGGCAAATGTTGTTTACTATATTTTGACGATATTATAATTTTCTCATCTTCGCTGCAAGAGCATATGCATGACCTACATAAGATTTTTTCCAAACTAAAGTCAACAAACCTCAAGCTGCAAGTTAAAAAATCAGAATTTTTAAGAAAAGAAATCGAATATCTTGGACATGTTATATCAACTGATGGCATTAAGCCTAACCCAAACAAATTAACAGCAATACAAAATTTTACACTCCCCAAAACAAGGAAGGAAATTAAATCATTTTTAGGATTGCTAGGATACTACAGAAAGTTTATTCGTGATTTCGCTAGGATAACCAAGCCCTTAACAGCACAATTGAAAGGAAAGAAGACAGTTAAAATTGACCAAAATTTCGTCGATACATTCGAAATATGCAAAACTCTTCTATGTAATTATCCTATCCTACAATATCCAGACTTTTCTAAACAATTTATACTGACTACAGACGCTAGCAATGTAGCATTGGGAGCGGTACTGTCTCAAGGCAGTTTGGGAAGCGGCAAACCTGTATCCTTCGCCAGCATAACTTTGAACGATACCGAGCAGAATTATAGTACAGTAGAGAAAGAAATGGTGGCGATTATTTGGCCAATTAAATATTTTAGACCATATCTATTTGGTAAAAAATTCAAAATTGTTACGGACCATCGACCCCTGATTTGGTTAATGAATTTTAAAGAACCGGGCAGTAAACTTGTCCGCTGGAGATGCGTTGCAGATGCGTTAAGCAGAATAAATGTAGAAATTAACTGTAATGACATTGAAACATTGGAAGGCACAGCGGGTTTTACCTTTCATTCAGAACAACCAAACTACCATACTCATATCTCAGAAAAACCACTTAATGATTTCAGACTTCAATTGATCCTTGGAGAAGGGCCGAACTCCGAGTCCTTTACAATAATTAAAAATAAAGTACGACGAACAATCATAAACCCAGAGTTTAACTTAAAAAGCATAGCCAAAACATTAAAAATTCTTCTAAAACCCAACAAAATCTGCGCAGTATATATAAAAGACAGAATATTTAATTTAATTCAGAAGGCGTACTCACAATATTTTGCTCACACTAACACTTATAAACTTTTTAAATGCAAGATATTTTTAACAGACCTGATAGGCATCGACAACCAAGAAGAAAAACTCTAACTGAAAAGAGAGTTCTATTTGCCAAACATGAATGAAAAAATAAAACGGATAATTCAAAACTGTAATGTATGCAAAACTTTAAAATATGATGGAAACCCACCTAAACAAGCCTATCAAAAACCAGTAAAAAAAGCAACAGTCGCGCGGCACGCGACAGTGGGATACCCTTCGACCTATGTTCCGGTGTAGTTTAATTTGTAAAATTCATACACATATACAAAGGTGCATACTTTTAAATTATTGCCGACAGATGGCGCTCGCGCTTTGCGTTCGCCCGCCGCTGTTAGCTGATACAAGCACTTGGTTTTATGCACATACTTTCTTAAATAACTTCTGTGTTTATTGTCCGATCGGATTGCAATTTCGAGAATATGTAGATATTTTAATGAGCTTAGTATATGTTAAAGTCTGAAAGTTGTATCTTGTATACAGCGCTTACAAATTGAGTTCAAAAATTAAATTATTTATTTGCGGGAGCGGTGGGCGTGGCACATAACATTTGAAATAAACTTGATCAGCTTATAGTACACAGGAGTCTTCCTGCCAAATTTGGTAACTCTAGCTTTTATGATAGCTGAGATCTGTGCGTTCACACAGACAGACAGACAGACAGACGGACATGGCTCAATCGACTCGGCTTGTGATCCTGAGCAAGAATATATATACTTTATGGGGTCTCCGACGCCTCCTTCTGTCTGTTACATACATTTGCACAAAGTTAGTATACCCTTTTTTGACCATTTTCAATGGTCGAAGGGTATAAACAGAAACCCCGGATGGACCATTAAATATAGTACACACGGACTTGTATACTATTAACAGCTGATACGTGGTGTAAGGATGCTTTCTCAGGCTGGGGTACATATCTCAGTCTCGCCAGGGTCTTTACAGAAAATGTATATAAAACTAGGACTATCATTACTTTAGTAAGAGAGGAGCTACTAGTTGGTCATACCCTACTGGGGTATTACAGGGTATAGGGGATACACGTGGTCGATGTCACGCACGTGTGCTCGTTGACCATGTGGATTTCCACATGGATTTTACCACCACGTGGTCCTGTTGGGGCTTACGTGCATGTGTCGCGTGTCACGCGTGCCTGGCTGGCGGCTGATCGTAAGGAACGCACGTGGCCGCGGGTACTTTCGCTCGCACTCCCCAAGTCGCTCGTTGGTGTATTCCACCACCCGCAACTAGTTAGAGTGCACGCCCACGCACCCCGCTTGCCAACTATCGCTCACTCACGACTCACGATCGGCCGCTGGCCGTGCAGAACGCCCGTGACCACAGGTGCTTTCGCCTGCACTCCCACAAGTCGCTCGATGGTGTATTCCACCACGGCGCAAACTTGTTAGAGAACACGCTCACGCACACACTCGTCACCTAACGTTCACTCACGACACGGACTATGCTGTGTACGCTCAGAATCGCTTACTGGCCAGCGGAGCACCGACATGTCAGAAAAGCGCTACTCTGCGAATACACACGGGTACACGACACTTTCACACAAATGCTCTAGAGGGGTAAGAATTTATCACTGGGTATTTTAATAATCACGGCTGGTTTTGTTTCATTATATTAATAACATAGTTTTTATTTTATTTCAATAGCTTGTTGTTTCCTCGCACGAGTTCTTATTCTAGGTAGTCCCTGCCTTCCTGCCTACTTCGCACCATTACGTAGCTTGAAAACTGAGCTCTAAATATTGAATTTTTACTGCTCACCTTGACTCTCCTGCGACAGGATTCATCCCTGTTTAGTTTTAAGGTCCTTGGGCTGGCACTTGACTTTTTGCACTTTGCACTATTTTGTTTCTTCGGGGGAAGAGCTTTGCTGCCGGCTTATTTAAATGATCACGAACGACTGCCCTGTGACCTAGTTTCGCAACTCTCATTTCGCTGCTTGCGCTTTGCTGCCTACGTCTCGCTGCTGCGTATGTCGCCGCTGCTTGCCTAGCGTCGCTGCTTGTCTATGTACACGCTCTGGGTACCGAGGCACCGTTACATGGGTGCGCACTAGGCTCACGCTCTGGGTACCGAGGTACCGTAACTTGTGCGTGCGCTAGGCTCACGCTCTGGGTACCGAGGCACCGTTACTTGTGCAAGTGTTCGACTGTGCACCAGCTCTGGGTACCGAGGTACCGTAACTTGTGTGCGCACCAGGCTCTTGGTACCGAGGTACCGTAACTAAGCATGGGTGCCGAATGTCTGGAGTTTCCCCTACGTTATGTGCCCTGTTCCTTATGTTCTGCCTACGCCCCTTGCCTTTACCTATGCTTCTGCCTCGGTTTAACAAAATACTGCGGGGTATATTGGACTTAAAGATATTTTATATATATTTGTTTAAAGTTAAATTTATAAATTATGTGGCGCGCTTCATGCGTCGTCACAGTGGTTACAATAATAGATAAGTTCTCGAAATTTGCGGCAGCTTATACCATCCCAACTAGGGATATTATAAATACCACAAGGGCTATTTTGCAATTTATTTAAAATTTTGGCATACCAAAAAAACTTATTTGCGACCAAGGTGTTGAATTTCAATCTAACCTTTTCAAAAGTTTTTGTTCACAATATAATATAGATTTACACATTACTTCGTTTCAGCAATCTTCAAGAAATGCTCCAGTTGAACAGTTGAATTCCACACTGACCGAAATCTATAGAATCATTATAGATCGAAAGTCCAAAGAAAGGCTCGAATGCAATCATGAGGAAATTTTATCAGAAACATTAATCACATATAATAACGTAGTCCATTCTGCTACTAAATTAACTCCATTCGAACTTTTCTCGGGAAGAACCCATCTTTTTAATAAAAATATTACATTTGATAACTATCATGACTATTTGACTAAATTAAATAAATTTCGTAAAGACCTATACCCTAAAATTAAGAAACAAGCAGACCAAGAAAAAATAACTAAAATACAAAAACTTAATGAGGATAGACACGAACCACTCCCGGTTACCCCAAATCAAACTATACACAGAAAAGAAAATAGAAGGAATAAATTAACGGCAAGATTCACTCAACAAATAGTTCACGCTGACGCAGGCACAACGTTGCGAACTAAGAAAAAGCAAAAACTTAATAAATCAAAGATAAGAAGGAATATTAATAGAATAGTCAATAAGGTTAGCAACATTACAGCTCCGGATTCCACATCAACATCGAACACGACCTAAACGAAATAAGACTTTGAACTGACAACTACAAAAATATAAACAAATAAAATTGAATTATTAAAAACAAAAAAGAGACATTAACACAAAAATACATATAATACATTTTGTTTAAGTAATCTTGTTAATACAAATAATATTAGTATAAATGTAACCTTAATAAATTTAAACACAAAAAAAGGAGGAAACTAATAAGTTTAAGATTCAAATTTATCTAAAAGCAAAAATAAAAAAATTTTT
>JAEIFQ010000534.1:0-48596 GCA_018904025.1 Zaprionus vittiger | reverse complement strand
GACGGAGACTTATTTATTTCTTCTTCCATAGTTTATCGTCGATTTGATTTGTGTAGTGAGTCCCTTTTTTTTTATTGCATATTCTTGTTGTTCTCCCACGTGTTACTCTTCTTTCTTCTTTCCACGCGTAACAACTCTCTGGCAACTCTACTAGGGCCACACTCGATCTTAATATCTATCAAGATTTCACAATCAAATACAACCCTAGTTCTCTTATCGATAAATCTTAAATAAACTTCAATAAGGCGCTCTTTTTAAAACAACATCTCCTTCTCCGACACGGCCATTCTGATAAATTACACGCCCTCGTGTATGTACAACACGCAATTATAAATCAGAAATTCACACTGTATTTAAGTTCTAGTATTAATTTAAATGTAACAATCAACATAGTAATTTCTTATTCATTAACAATCTTGTTTTTTTTTCCAGTATCAAAAACTTCTTTCTTCTTACTAATACATTTTATCATATTCCAACTTTAATCTTTCTTCAAACAACTCATTTAATTTCTTCATATTTTAACTTAAATACTGTTTTGACTTTCATATTTCTTCAAATAACTCTTTTAATTCTTTTTTTTCTATATTTCAACTTAAATACTGTTTTAACTCACATAGTTCAACTTAAAAATTTCTTCAAATAACTCTTTTAATTTTCATATTCATCAGTTAAATCCATTTCATATTTTCTCTTTTTTTTTTTTTCAGATAACAACATTGTCAAAATACCACTCTAGGGTCAGGTGCCGCCACGTAGCAATCGACAACCGTGTCTCTCAATACACCTTCCGCCAATCTACTGTCTATTTCAACAGCTTCCATTACTGTCTTTTCAACAGTTTCCATACCGTCTCTTTCAACGGCTTCACTACTGTCTTTTTCAACAGCTTCACTACTGTCTTTTCAACAGCTTCGCTACTGTCTTTTTCAACAGTTTCACTACTGTCTTTTTCAACAGCTTCACTACTGTCTTTTCATCAGCTTCACTACCGTCTCTTTCAACGGTTTCATCTGGCGTGTTAACCTCGATCTCCAGCTCGCTTGGCACCTGCCCATTTGGCAATTTTCTTAATTTTTCATGCGCATATTTATACCGTCTGTTACTTTTCATACTCTTTAATGTATATCTGTCGTTCTCCAATACCTCAGTAATCTCGAAAGGACCTCTATATTTAGGATCCAGTTTAGTCTGGTTTCTTTCGCTGTTATTAAGTAGCACAAAATCTCCAACACTAAATTTTACTATTTTAGCTCTGCCTTTATCAAACCTATTTTTCTCATATTTTCCTGATTTTTCAATATTCTCTAAAGCTTGTGTTCTTATCTCATCTAAATTAATTTCTGTTTCTGAATCATGAATGGGGACAAGGCCTAAAGGACGAGCAACCTTTCCCATTAATAATTCTAAAGGACTTGCTTTGGTTATCTTATTAGCAGTACAATTAATGGCTAATTGTACGTCACCCAGTGCCTCTTGCCACGATCGAGAACTTGTTTCAACAGCTGTTAGTAAGTTTTTCAAAGTGCTCATAACCCTCTCAACCTGACCATTACCACGGCTTGCTGCAGTTGCAATTAAATGCAGTTTTATCTTTTGTGAAGAGCAAAATTCAACAAACTTTGCACCTGTGAAACTCCTTCCCTGATCAGCCACAATACGAATAGGGACTCCGAACAAGGAAATTGAAGATTTTAACGCCATTACACAAGTTTCCGCACTCAATGTGAAAGTGTGATAGAGATAGACATACTTGGTAAATGCATCTATTTGTACTATAATATATTCTTTACGATCGCTTTTACCACTAAGCTTGCCTGTAATGTCGATATGAATAGTATGCCATGGAATGCTGACTTTAGGGATAGGATGTAATTCCATTTGTACTTTCCCAGAAGATGATTTGGAAACTCTGCATGTTATGCAATTTTCAACAAATCTTCGAACGTATTTGGCCATGCCCTCAAACCAATAGTAATCGTATACTTTATCAAGCGTTTTCTCCCAGCCCAGATGCATTATGGATTCATGTACCTGGTTAATAACAGACCATCTAAATCCACGAGGCACTACTGGCGAAGAAAGGGTCTTGCCATTTCTTTGTACAACTCTATACAGAACTCCAACTCTCAAATCATATGTCTTAGACAAATCCAATGGAAATTCATCATTGTTCAACTTGGAAATGATTTCTACAATATCTTGATCTTTCTGTTGCTCTGCACGAATCCAATCTTCAGATACTTCGGTTAATTCGATTCGTTTTTCAACAACTTTTGCATATTCAAGGGAGTTTCTTGGAGGAAGTGGATTTCTGGAAAAGAAATCAGCATGGGCCATACGCTTGCCTTCTCTATACTGTATATCAAAATCGAATGTCTGTAAATAAGCCCACCAGCGGTAGACTCTGGGCAACAACTCAATCTTATTTCGTGACGATTTTAATGAATTACAATCAGTGAATATTACAAACTTTCTACCATGTAAGTAGTGTCGAAAATGCTTAACAGCATTAACCACAGCAAGTGTTTCCAATTCATATGAGGTATATTTAGATTCACAAGAACTTGTTGTCTTACTGTAGTATTCCACTACATACGGTTTATTTTCAATTCTATGCAAGAGTATAGCACCATATCCGATTGCACTTGCATCGGTGTGCAATTCAATCGGATACTGTGGGTCAAAGATAATCAAGACCGGCTTATTTGTAAGAATGTAAATAATTTTCTTACGAATCTCCTCATGATCTATATTCCACTCAAACTTATTTTTCTCTGAAGTAAGAAAATATAGAGGCTTCATTAACTGTGAAAATCCGGGAACAAACTGTCGGAAGTACGATGCTAAACCAATAAACTGTCTTAATGTTGTTACGGACCTAGGAGGTGGTAGAGCATACAGGGATTCTATTTTACGCGAATTTGGACTGATCTCACCCGCTCGCACTTCAAATCCTAAATATTGGACAGAAGTCCTTAAGAAGAAGCATTTTTCAGCATTGAATGAAAACCCAGCCTTTCGCAAAATATCCAAAACAATCTTAAGCCTCTCAAGTGCAGATTCTTTAGTTGGAGCTATAATCATTATGTCATCCATGTAAACAATGACATACGAATAAGCGATTTCCCTAATGCCTTCATGACTGCTCTTTGAAAGACTGATGGTGCATTCTTGAGTCCAAATGGCATCGACAGAAACTCGTACTGACCGTCAGGTGTGACGAATGCCGTATATTCGACAGAGTTCGGATGCATAGGCACTTGATAATAACCACTTGCCATGTCCAAACAGGTAAAGAACTTTGCGCCTCGCAACCTGGCTATCTGATCAGCTATTAATGGTAACGGAAACTTGTCGGCGACTGTATTTGAATTTAATTCTCTATAATCCACACAAAGCCTGGCTGATCCATTCTTCTTTTTCACCAATAAAACAGGGCTCGCAAAAGGGGAGTTACTTGGTTTAATAACTTTGCTCTCTAATAATTCTTGAACTTTGTTTCGGACTACATCTCTCTCACTGGGACTCAATCTATATGGTCTTCTCTGTACAGTTTTAGTCTCATCAATCAATCGAATTATCATTTCACCTGAATTGACACGAGTGTGAGGCGTTCCCATTATAAACGAATCTGCGTAGGATTTTAACAATGTTATTACTTCATTTTTATCTTCACCATATACATCGCTTTCTATTTTATCAAGTGAGTTGTCTACTAATGTAGAGCACGTATTTACAGTTTTTGTTTTACAGTCTTTCGATTTAATTATTTCAACTCCCTCACAAGACACTACTGCAGCGTATCCCTGAGCTAACACTTCTCGTCCCAATACAATATTATTTGACATACAGTCATCTGGTATTACATGAAATATTACATTTAGACTATTTCCATTAATAAGGATATTATTATCAATTTGCATTGTGCTACAAACATTACCTTTTCCACTTAGCTTGTTAGAGAAACTTTCTTTAACTAATGAGCACTCCGCTCCAGAATCGAAAATAATTGGAAAGTTCTCACCTCGTAACATCATACTTGTCTTCGGCTCATCCACCACGCACAGCTCAGCCCTCTTTTCGTTACGCCATCCAGCTCCTCCAGTTGTCATGTTTTTCGGGCATTGTGAAGCTATATGACCTTGCTCCTGACAACGATAGCAAGTTATATTGCCCTTAGAATGTTGTTGAAATGATTGGCTTCCTCGTTGATCCTGCCTCGGCATACCAGTGCTCTGTTTTCGGTTTCTGCAATCATTCATTTTGTGCCCCATCTTACCACAAAGATGGCACTTGATTGAAGCAAACTTGGGTCGCTTTGCTCCAGATTCCTCATTCCCAAAATGATGTGTACGCTTGTCAAACGAAAATACCTGCAACTCAGCCTGCAAGTCGCGCCTGTTGTTGATATCAGCAGTGTATGTAATTCTCTGCAATCGACGATCAAAGTTGGCCAAATGTCCCAAAACCACAGATACAGCAATCTTTTCAGTGTCCAAGTCCTTCCATTTGCCAAGTAGCGACGTCACCATGCGACTAGCATATATCGCAAGGCATTCACCGTTGCTAGGGCGACTGTTTAGTAGTTGCAAAAACATGGCGGCTAACGTCTCAGTATTTCCATAACGCTGTTGAAATAATTGCTTAAATTCCAGCCAGGTCACACCTGCATAGCACACTTGAGATAGCCATTGGGATGCGCTTCCTTCCAGCGATTTAGTCAATGCCAATATTAAAGCACTGCCTTCCAGTGGTTTCTCACTTAAAACAATGTCAACTGTCGCACACCATTGAGTAGCGTCAGCGCCTGGAATGTCGGCGTTAAATTTTGGCAAACTTACGACTCCATTTTGTGTCGGCTCGCGTCCCGACGCTTGCAAAGTCTTTGCCAATTCTAAGAAACTTTGGCTTTGGTGTTCCATCAAAATGCGCAGTTGATCTTCCATGTCTCGTTGACGCGAGTTGGATCCCACTTCTGATGACGGAGACTTATTTATTTCTTCTTCCATAGTTTATCGTCGATTTGATTTGTGTAGTGAGTCCCTTTTTTTTATTGCATATTCTTGTTGTTCTCCCACGTGTTACTCTTCATTCTTCTTTCCACGCGTAACAACTCTCTGGCAACTCTACTAGGGCCACACTCGATCTTAATATCTATCAAAAAATTTCCAAATAAAATCAACCCCTGTTTCTTTTTTAAAAAAATTTAAAAAAAACTCAAAAAGGCGCTCTTTTAAAAACACCTCCTCCTTCTCCAACAAAAAAATATAACCTACACTCCAATACCTACCAGTTTATATAAATATATATATGTATATGAAATCACTTGTTTAGACAAGGTTTTAGACTTATTAGCGACCTAAGTTTAAGGGCAAAATATATAAAATACACAAGAACCTCCTCATCAGACACATTTCCATTCGATCAACTCGTAAAAACTTCAAGATTAATAGCGACATGCTTCGAAAAGCCGATATATTATCTAGCTCGTTTTATAAGCAATTTCAATTTGATTTTTATTTCTGATTTCCATAATAAAAAATCAATTCATTACTCTTACTTTTCATTTTTATTTTAAAATCAAATATAAAAGTTAAAAATTGATTTTCATTTTTAAAAATCAAATATAAAAATTGAAAAACAATTTTAAAATTTAAAATTGGAAAAACAAGTTAACGTGGTTTTTGTGTTCGCCGATAAAAATTAAAAATTGGAAAAAAAACCAGTAAGAAAAGCAACAGTCGCAACATATACATATGCACATACTTTGAAATTATTCTCGACAGATGGCGCTCGCGCGTCGCGCTCGCCCGCCTCCTTTGTTAGCTGACACAAGCACTTGGTTTTATGCTCATACTTTCTTAAATAACTTCCGTGTTTAATGACTGATCGGATTACAATTTTGAGAATACGTAGACATTTCATTCAGTTTATTATATGTTAAAGTCAGAAAGTTGTATGTTTTATACAGCGCTTATAAATTAAGTTCAAAAATTAAATTATTCATTTGCGGGGGCGGTGGGCGTGGCATCCAACATTTGAAATAAACTTGATCTGCGCCGGCTACACAGAAATGTTCATGCCAAATTTGGTAACTCTAGCTCTTATAATAGCTGAGGTCTGTGTGTTCATCTGGTCAGACGGACATCCGGACATCCGGACAGACAGACAGACATGGCTCAATCGACTCGGCTAGTGATCCTGAGCAAGAATATATATACTTTATGGGGTCTGTCACGCCTCCTTCTGCCTGTTACATACATTTGCACAAAGTTAGTATACCCTTTTTTGACCATTTTCAATGGTCGAAGGGTATAAAAAGTTAACGCGGGTTTTGTGTTCGCCGATAAAAACTAGCACGGTACGATTTTTTCCACATTTTTTAGAGACTTTTAAGAGCTTAGATTTTTTAAATCTCATATTATTATTCTGATTATTTTTTATACCCTTCGACCATTGAAAATGGTCAAAAAAGGGTATACTAACTTTGTGCAAATGTATGTAACAGGCAGAAGGAGGCGTCGGAGACCCCATAAAGTATATATATTCTTGCTCAGGATCACAAACCGAGTCGATTGAGCCATGTCTGTCTGTCTGTCCGTCTGTCCGTCTGTCCGACTGTCCGTCTGTCTGTGTGAACGCACAGATCTCAGCTATTATAAAAGCTAGAGTTACCAAATTTGGCAGAAAGACTCCTGTGTACTATAAGCTGATCAAGTTTATTTCAAATGTTAGGTGCCACGCCTATCGCCCCCGCAAATCAATAATTTAGTTTTTGAACTTAATTTGTAAGCGCTGTATAAAAGATACAACTTTCTGACTTCAACATATACTAAGCTCATTAAAATATCTACGTATTCTCGAAATTGCAATCCGATCGGACAATAAACACAGAAGTTATTTAAGAAAGTATGTGCATAAAACGAAGTGCTTGTTTCAGCTAACAAGGGAACCGGGCGAGCGCAAAGCGCGAGCGCCATCTGTCGGCAATAATTTAAAAGCATGCTCATTTGTATATGTGTGTGAATTTAACAAATTAAACTACACCGGAACATAGGTCGAAGGGTATCCCACTGTCGCGTGCAGCGCGACTGTGGTTTTTTTTCTATTTTTGTATAATATATTGGTAAATATATATGATCTACACTGCAATACCTACCAGTTTATATAAATATATATATATGTATATGAAATCACTTGTTTAGACAAGGTTTTAGACTTATTAGCGACCTAAGTTTAAGGGCAAAATATATAAAATACACAAGAACCTCCTCATCAGACACATTTCCATTCGATCAACTCGTAAAAACTTCAAGATTAATAGCGACATGCTTCGAAAAGCCGATATATTATCTAGCTCGTTTTATAAGCAATTTCAATTTGATTTTTATTTCTGATTTCTATAATAAAAATCAATTCATTACTCTTACTTTTTCATTTTTATTTTAAAAATCAAATATAAAAGTTAAAAATTGATTTTTATTTTTAAAAATCAAATATAAAAATTGAAAAACAATTTTAAAATTAAAAATTGGAAAAAAAAGTTAACGCGGGTTTTGTGTTCGCCGATAAAAACTAGCACGGTACGATTTTTCCCACATTTTTTAGAGACTTTTAAGAGCTTAGATTTTTTAAATCTCATAATTATTATTCACGGTCCCTGGTTCCGAGTTCGTAGCTTCTATTATTATTCTGATTATTTTTTGCTTACTATATTTTCTAGAAAAATAGTTACATTTGCTTTTTTCTCTCAAATTTTTCGAAACCAAGGTATCTTGACTTTTTCTGTCACACACACGGCTAAGGGCTAGACTACAAGTTATTATTTTCATCATAGTCTATTAGAAAATCAACCGAAAATCATTAGAAAAAGTTAAGAAAAATTATATTCCCTTTCGTACTTTTGTATTTGAAATTTAACAATTTTTCCAATTACTAATATGGATAAAGTAGTGGTAACTAAGGTTTCAGTTCTCGATACAAATCCGGCCAGCTTCGCCTCATATAAGTTCAAGGTGGAATACACATGCTACGAGCATTTGGAGCATAAAATAGAGTTCAAGGTTGTGTATGTTGGTTGCTCTTTGGACGACGAATATAACCAGGATTTGGACAGTATCTATATTCGACCTGTTACTGAAGGATGTTATGCATTCGAAATTGAGTGCTCGCCGCCGGATATTGAATTGATACCCGAAAACGATCTTACTGGCATGACTTACATTTATCTAATTGCTCTGTTTCGTCGCCAGGAATTCTTTCGCTTAACTTACCATGTAAATGTCAAATATGAAAATCATGACAAATTAATGCGTCATATTGACACTCGTGAAACCCACTTTGCACGGTCTGTAATCAACTGGGACGATGGATGAAAACTTAAAATTTTTTGTATTTGACAAGTCAATTTTTCAAGATTTCGTTTTGGACACTTATTTTGAAGCTGCAGTCTGCCACAACGCGAGCGACGCGGGGAAGCTACAGGAGAAAGGAGTTGCTTCTTTTCAGACAAAACAAACGGGAGCCGGAATGGCGCAAGTGTGAGGAAATTAAGATGTTTCAAGGCATTATGGACTATCGTCCATATTATTTAAATTTTCAGTGCAAAAATAAAATCTTTTCTTTATAAATTTCTAAAAATAATTTAATATATTCAAAAATTTTACCTAAAGATTTTACTTCGTGATGTCGCAAAAGAGCCAGAGCCGATGGCTTGTTTGCGGAATTGTTTAAGGCCGGTGGTAATAAGCTGATTGGATCCATGCAGCGTCCTTTGTCCAGTACTAAACAAGAGTGATCAGGCGATTTGTACCAATTAACGGTAAATTAACAGATCCTTGCATAACGTTAAATCCTGGATCCCAATAAGGTTTCAGAAAAGATCGTGCGACCCTTTTAATCTGGAAGCGGAATGCCGAAATACATCGAATGTCGCTATTTTTTAAAAAAGTCACCAGCTCTTTGTATACGCCGATGTTACCGACATCATTGGATGTTGCAAAGGAGATATAACTGCTGAATTTTCCGCGATCACAATAGAGTCAGCAAAACTAGGGTTGGATGTACCTATGTGTCGATAAAAACTAAGCAAGCTTTCTAGTTTAGTTCTCTATCTTGGCTGACTTGCGCTCGAAGTTAACTTCCTCAAGTTGTTCACTTTCGAGCAGGGACCGTAACGGTTATAATTTTTATTAAAAAAATTTCAAAATAAGAATTATGAACTAATTTTTATACCCTTCGACCATTGAAAATGGTCAAAAAAGGGTATACTAACTTTGTGCAAATGTATGTAACAGGCAGAAGGAGGCGTCGGAGACCGCATAGAGTATATATATTCTTGCTAAGGATCACAAGCCTAGTCGATTGAGCCATGTCTGTCTGTCTGTCCGTCTGTCTGTGTGAACGCACAGATCTCAGCTATTATAAAAGCTAGAGTTACCAAAATTGGCAGAAAGACTCCTGTGTACTATAAGCTGATCAAGTTTATTTCAAATGTTAGGTGCCACGCCCACCGCCCCCGCAAATCAATAATTTAATTTTTGAACTTAATTTGTAAGCGCTGCATAAAAGATACAACTTTCTGACTTTAACATATACTAAGCTGAATGAAATATCTACGTACAGTCCAAATTGCAATCCGATCGGACAATAAACACAGAAGTTATTCAAGAAAGTATGTGCATAAAACCAAGTGCTTGTATCAGCTAACAAGGGAGGCGGGCGAGCGCAAAGCGCGAGCGCCATCTGTCGGCAATAATATAAAAGCAAATGCATATGTATGTACATAGGAACGTAGGTCGAAGGGTATCCCACTGTCGCGTGCAGCGCGACTGTGGCTTTTTCTATTTTTTTGTCTGAAAAGAAGCAACTCCTTTCTCCTGTAGCTTCCCCGCGTCGCTCGCGTTGTGGCAGACTGCAGCTTCAAAATAAGTGTCCAAAACGAAATCTTGAAAAATTGACTTGTCAAATACAAAAAATTTTAAGTTTTCATCCATCGTCCCAGTTGATTACAGACCGTGCACTTTGCACGGTAGTGAAGCTGATGAAAAAGACAGTAGTGAAGCTGTTGAAAAAGACAGTAGTGAAACTGTTGAAAAAGACAGTAGCGAAGCTGTTGAAAAAGACAGTAGTGAAGCTGTTGAAAAAGACAGTAGTGAAGCCGTTGAAAGAGACGGTATGGAAACTGTTGAAAAAGACAGTAATGGAAGCTGTTGAAATAGACAGTAGATTGGCGGAAGGTGTATTGAGAGACACGGTTGTCGATTGCTACGTGGCGGCACCTGACCCTAGAGTGGTATTTTGACAATGTTGTTATCTGAAAAAAAAAAAAAAAAAATATGAAATGGATTTAACTGATGAATATGAAAATTAAAAGAGTTATTTGAAGAAATTTTTAAGTTGAACTATGTGAGTTAAAACAGTATTTAAGTTGAAATATAGAAAAAAAAGAATTAAAAGAGTTATTTGAAGAAATATGAAAGTCAAAACAGTATTTAAGTTAAAATATGAAGAAATTAAATGAGTTGTTTGAAGAAAGATTAAAGTTGGAATATGATAAAATGTATTAGTAAGAAGAAAGAAGTTTTTGATACTGGAAAAAAAACAAGATTGTTAATGAATAAGAAATTACTATGTTGATTGTTACATTTAAATTAATACTAGAACTTAAATACAGTGTGAATTTCTGATTTATAATTGCGTGTTGTACATACACGAGGGCGTGTAATTTATCAGAATGGCCGTGTCGGAGAAGGAGATGTTGTTTTAAAAAGAGCGCCTTATTGAAGTTTATTTAAGATTTATCGATAAGAGAACTAGGGTTGTATTTGATTGTGAAATCTTGATAGATATTAAGATCGAGTGTGGCCCTAGTAGAGTTGCCAGAGAGTTGTTACGCGTGGAAAGAAGAAAGAAGAGTAACACGTGGGAGAACAACAAGAATATGCAATAAAAAAAAGGGACTCACTACACAAATCAAATCGACGATAAACTATGGAAGAAGAAATAAATAAGTCTCCGTCATATTTACCAATATATTATAAAAATAATCTCGGTTTATGAGCAATTTCAATTTGATTCTTATTTCTTATTTAGTACTGGAAAACGACGCTGCATGAATCCAATCAGCTTATTACCACCGGCCTGAAACAACTCCGCAAACAAGCCATCGGCTCTGGCTCTTTTGCGACATGACGAAGTAAAATCTTTAGGTAAAATCTTTGAATATATTAAATTATTTTTAGAAATTTATAAAATAAGAGATTTTATTTTTGCAATGAAAATTTAAATAATATGGACGAAAGTCTATAATGCTGTGAAACATCTTGATTTCCTCACACTTGCGTCATTCCGGTTCCCATTTGTTTTGTCTGAAAAGCAGCTCCTCCTTTCTCCTGTAGCTTCCCCGCGTCGCTCGCGTTGTGGCAGACTGCAGCTTCAAAATAAGTGTCCAAAACGAAATCTTGAAAAATTGACTTGTCAAATACAAAAAATTTTAAGTTTCCATCCATCGTCCCAGTTGATTACAGACCGTGCAAAGTGGGTTTCACGAGTGTCAATATGACGCATTAATTTGTCATGATTTTCATATTTTACATTTACATGGTAAGTTAAGCGAAAGAATTCCTGGCGACGAAACAGAGCAATTATGTAAATGCAAGTCATGCCAGTAAGATCGTTCTCGGGTATCAATTCAATATCCGGCGGCGAGCACTCAATTTCGAATGCATAACATCCTTCAGTAACAGGTCGAATATAGATACTGTCCAAATCCTGGTTATATTCGTCGTCCAAAGAGCAACCAACATACACAACCTTGAACTCTATTTTATGCTCCAAATGCTCGTAGCATGTGTATTCCACCTTTAACTTGTATGGAGAGGCGAAGCTGGCCGGATTTGTATCGAGAACTAAAACCTTAGTTACCACTACTTTATCCATATCAGTAATTGGAAAAATTGTTAAATATCAAATACAAAAGTACGAAAGGGAATATAATTTTTCTTAACTTTTTCTAATGATTTTCGGTTGATTTTCTAATAGACTATGATGAAAATAATAACTTGTAGTCTAGCCCTTAGTCGTGTGTGTGACAGAAAAAGTCAAGATACCTTGGTTTCGAAAAATTTGAGAGAAAAAAGCAAATGTAACTATTTTTCTAGAAAATATAGTAAGCAAAAAATAATCAGAGTAATAATAGAGGCTAAGAACTCGGAACCAGGGACCGTGAATAATAATTATGAGATTTAAAAAATCTAAGCTCTTAAAAGTCTCTAAAAAATGTGGGAAAAATCGTACCGTGCTAGTTTTTATCGGCAAACACAAAACCCGCGTTAACTTTTTTTTTCCAATTTTTAATTTTAAAATTGTTTTTAAATTTTTATATTTGATTTTTAAAAATGAAAATCAATTTTTAACTTTTATATTTGATTTTTTAAATAAAAATCAAAAAGTAAGAGTTGTGAATTCATTTTTATTATAAAAATAAGAAATAAAAATCAAATTGAAATTGCTCATAAACCGAGATTATTTTTATAATATATTGGTAAATATATATAATTAAGTATTTAGGTGTTCATTTAAATAAAAAAATATAATTTTTATTTATAATTTTTATTTGATAGATTTATTTGTTGTTTAATACACCAGAGTCACTCATAAACTAACTGACAGAATTATTATTATGGACCAGGAAACCTTAAAGTTCTACAGAGCTTTACATCTTTGTTTATCAGTAACTTAAGCTTCTTATCGTTTGACGGTTGGTGTCTTGAGAGAACTTCTGTTGTAAGGCTTTTGAAGAGTGAAGCTTTTCAAAAGATCGGTTTAAGTTTTTCATATGGAGAATGAACTGAGGCTTTTGAAGAGTGAAGCTTTTCAAAAGATCGGTTTAAGTTTTTCATATAGAGAATGAATATGTCACTCCCCCACCTTTTAGATTTTGGTTTGTCCTCAAGCCTTTACTTCTGGATATAATTGTGGAACTGGACTTTCAATGTTTACTATTTCAGTATTCTTTTCTTTAACTGTTTCAATATTTTTGTCAACTGATTTGTTTGCTTTTGGTCTTAGATAGGTTATTATAATATTATGAGGTGCTGTTTTACATTTCATGTATAGGTAAAATATGGATATTACAGCTAATACAAACATGAGGATTATTAATATATTTTTATAGATTGTATAATTCTTATTATTTAGTATAATCATTTCTTTTATATCAATATGCGATATAGGTTCAACTTTTGTCACGTTATGCTCGGTGAATATCAGATTTGTATATTGATGCATATTATTTGATATTGAGAATTCTTTTAACTCTGCTGTACAATTAAATATTTTTATAATTTTGTTATTTTCAATAAAGATTTCTTGATTGTTACAATTTTGGTTAAGTTTTTCTCGGGTTGTGTTCCATGTAATTAGTATGTTAGGCTTAATGTTTTGGATCAAAAATGGTTTGCGGTATTTTTGGAAGGTACATGTTGGTGTTTCGTGTTTGATTATACTAGCAATACAATGGTCTTTAATAATATTTTTTGTTTGTGTATTTATAACATTATTATTGTGTAGATAGAATTTGCCTTCTAAATTTTCGTTAATACTTTGTCCATTATTGTCTGGGTAAGGGGTGATAAGAAAAGTAGGCTGTTCAACTGTGTTAGTGGGAATATGAGACATTAGGAAAATTTCGTTAGTACCTGTATTATACCAGGCAGAAGTTTTTATGTCCATTAAGTTTTTGTAGTTAACGTTACCAAGGTTGTCGTGTTTAAGAAGTTTTGGATTGAATATTCCTAATCGGGTTAATTGTGAACCCATTTCGATGTCTTCAATGTACTCAGTGAAATGTTCGATATTAAATATTAAAAGGGAGATTTTTTGTTCTTTTTTTATAAATTCTGAGTGGCTATTTATCATTTGAATACCGTTATTAAGGTTATCAATAACGTGATTTAGACTGCTAATCTGAACGGTGCTTTGGGATAGGGATGAAATTTGGTTTTCAAAATTTTGTCTGTCGTCTTCGTCTAGTGTACCGAAAAGGTATTTGTAAGTAGAGCCTACAATGTTGAACAGTCCTCGTTTATTGCGTTTTGTTATACGTATTCCGTTCATTTCCCTTTTCATTTTTTCAATTAGGTAATTTATTTGTGTTATGTTATTAAATTGCTTGCTTTCTTTAATAAGAGTGTTATATGTTTCTTCAATTTGTGTTATGTTAACTGTCAGACAATGGTGCATGAATGTAATAGGGAGTTGTATCGTTCCTGATTCAAATAGAATGAATCCCTGATTGTTTTCGATAGGGTTTATTTCGATTGTTCCTGCATTAGTTTGTGTCATCATAAGAGTCATTATAATAATTATGAGTCCGATGATTGGGTGTTGGTCGGCTGTAAATATTTGCTGTTATTAATATTTTTTTTCTTTTTAAATTTACTTTTATAGTGTGTCACATTTTGTCCTCTATTGTTTTCGTTATAATGTTTCTCATCTAGTTGTTCTATTCTGCCTGTTCTCCTAAAGGGATTTTTAGATTTCGAGCGCGTTATAGGGGCTTGTCTATATTTTGTGTCAACTTCGTAATTTTTTCGGTTCTCATTAAGTTTGTTAATTTTGTTTTCTTTAATTTTCTGAGAGTCATAAGTAGGTGTGCCTGCGTAGAGTAGTATGTAAGCTGGTATTTGTCCGGTTGTATTATGTTTAGTTTTATGGTTGTATGTGTATAAAATTGTTTCTATTCTTGTTTCCCTATTTTCTCTATTATTTTCGGTATTAATAATTCGGATCTTTTCATTTATTGTTTTATGAAGACGTTCTACATCTGCTATTCCTGTTTTGCTCGTGGTAATATCTAATTGTATATCTTCGTTATTTAGCCAAACCTTTAAAGAGTTACTCATGAATGCTGAGTCTTTGTCTGCTTTAATTTTCTGTGGTTTTCCCATGTCGTTAAATATTCTAGTTAGGGCTCTTTTGGCTTCTAGCCAATCTCTACTATTTGTTTTTATAAGTGATGCAAATTTTGAATAAACGTCAATACAGGATAAATATTGTTCATTGTCAATAGCATAAAAGTCAATTACGTAAAGTTCTCTTGGGTTATTTGTCTCTGGGGTTATTTCAAAAGTAAGTTTTGTTGGTCTATGTTCTGTTTTTGCAAGATTGCAGACTTCGCAATCATTAATGATATTTTGAATTAATTTGTTATAGTCGGGAAAATAGTGAGTTTCTTTAAAGAGTCGTATCATTTTTTCGATACCAGGGTGCAGTAATTTTATGTGTTGAATAATAATGAATTCCTTGAATTCAGCGTAAGAGTTAATGTCCTTTAGTTTAATTATACTTTTTAAGATTTTTACGTTACTGTGTGGGTTAATAGTTTCATGGTATGCGTTTTGAAGAACGGAAAAATCACTGTCATTGTCTATGTAAATTACGCTAGTGTGGTTCAGAAAGTATTTAATTAAGAAGTCTTTTGCTATTGGGAGAGTCATTTCAGTATATTTTATAGTGATTTTAGTTTTAGTGAAATATTTTGATATGTTTACTTGGTCTATGGAGTCTTTTATAAATTCTATTTGTCTAGTGAAATAGTTTATAGGTTTCTCAGTGATTTGAATATAGTTTTCGTTACTTTCTGATGCACTATGTATTGTTGCTGCTGTTGAAATATTTTCTTCTTCACCTATCATATTTGCTTCAATTTTGACTCGAGATAAAGCGTCTGCTACGTAATTTAGTTTTCCTTCCAAATATTTTATTTTAAAATTGTATTCACTAAGTTTGATTCGCCAACGTTGTAATTTCATGTTAGGTTCTTTTATATTATTTAGCCAGACAAGGGGTTTATGATCACTTAATATTTCAAAAGGGACTCCATATAAATATGGGCGGAAGTATTTGGTTGCCCAAACAATTGCCAATAATTCTTTTTCTATTGTACTGTAATTCTGTTCGTGGTCGTTTAATGTTCTGCTTGCAAAACTAATTGGTTTATTATCTTGTGATAGCACGGCTCCTATGGCGAAATTGCTGGCGTCAGTAGTAACTTGAAATATTTTTGTAAAGTCAGGGCAAATGAGAATGGGGTCGTTCATGATAAGGGTTTTTAACTTTTCGAAAGATTTATTATATGCTTCGTCCTTTATATTAATTTTAGCTCCTTTCTTTAAAAATAAGGTGAAAGGTTTTTGCTATTTTTGCAAAATCTGGAATGAACTTGCGGTAATATCCGCATAAGCCTAAAAATGATTTGATTTCTTTAGAGGTTTTTGGAATGGGAAATATTTCAATAGCTTTTACTTTTTCTTTGTTGGGTCGTATACCATCTGGACTTATGGTATGACCTAAGAAATTTGTTTATTTTTTAAAAATTCGCATTTGTCTAACTGGAGCTTGAGATTTGCCTCTTTAAGTTTTTCAAAAACTTTCTTTAGTGAGTTCAGGTGTTCAGTGAGGGATGTTGAGTAGATGATAACATCATCTAAATATACGAGGCAATGTTTGTTAATGAGGTCTTTAAGAACGAAGTTCATGCAACGTTGGAAAGTTGCTGGGGCATTTTTTAAACCAAATGGCATGCGAGTATACTCGTAGTGACCGTGTTTAGTTGAGAATGCAGTTTTTGGTATGGATTTAGGGTCCATTTCGATTTGGTGAAAACCTTTCGCTAAGTCGATTGTTGTGAAGTATTGGCATTTCCCTAACTTGCCTAATATTTCATCCATATTTGGAATTGGGAATTTATCATTTATGGTTATTTCATTTAAGTTTCGATAGTCGACGACCAACCTGAATTTTGGTTTGCCAGATGCGTCTATCTTTTTGGGAACAATCCATAAGGGACTGCAATAGGGGGAGTCGCTTTCGCGTATAATGCCTTGTTGTAGCATTTCCTCAATTTGTTTATTAACTTCTTGAAAAATTCGCTAAGCGTTTTTAGCGAAACGAGATAATACAAATTCAAATAAAATTGAGACGCGGTGATTTCGTTAACAATTAATTTATTGTTGCTGATGGCACGCTAAGTTGCTTGATCAACGAAGAGGAAATTCATACTAGCTCGAGCGGTGACCACAGCTTGGCCACGCACTCTCGAATTTGCCGTCGGCAATTGCCGATCGCTCAAGCTCAAATAAAGAGAGCCTGCTTAAACTAAATGCCTTCTTGGCGCTCTTAATAACACGACTTCATTGTCTTCTACTTCAATTACTTAACGCTAACAAATTACTTTAAACTACAATTAACTTCATTTACTAAATTTACAAATTCATGTGCTGCTCTAACATTCCGGCCCCGTTGAAGATCTCCGGTCTTCTAACATTGGCAGTAGAGCCAGCTTATGTATCGGGCGCTTAGTAGTTCCTGTTGCCGTCCTTAGCTCTGCCACTCTGACCTTGCCGTCCTCCCCTTGTATTGTGCGCGTTACGCGCCCGGTTATCCATTGCTGAGGGGGTGTGTTGTCGTCGTGCACTAGAACGACCGCCCCTTCCTGGAGGTTGGCCTCGCCTTTGGCCCATTGCGCGCTGCTGGAGACTGTGCAGGTAGTCCTTGGACCACCTGTGCCAAAAGTGCCGTTTGAGCACCGACAATTGTTGCCACCGCTTCAAATATTCGGGTCCTGGCTTCTTGTTGGTCTCGCCTGGCTCGCACTCTGACGGCAGCGCCAACAAAGGCTGTCCTATAAGTAGGTGGCCTGGGGTCAGCACCTCTCCATCGCTGGGATCGCTGCTGTCGACGAGCAACGGCCTGGAGTTGAGCAGCGCCTCGACGTCCACCAGGTGCGTGCTCAGCTCGTCCTGTGTTAGCTTGGCGTTGCTCGCTCCTCTCAGAAGCCTGTGTTTGGCGGACTTCACCGCGGCTTCCCAAAGTCCTCCGAAGTGCGGGGCGCGGGGGGGAATAAATTTCCACTGCACCCCTCCTCGTCTCCCAATCAATCTTTTAAAGACATTCAAAAAAGCATCAGTTGACAAGTCGGTTACAAGTTCTAAATGGACTGCTTTTGAGGCAAAACAAACAAAAACGGCAACATACATTTTTACAGGTGGTCTACCCCTTATCCTATAGCTGACATAGAACGGCCCACAGAAGTCTACTCCACATACTCTAAATGGCCGACCTTCTTGAAGGCGATCGGCAGGCAAATTTCCCATTATTTGCCCCAACAATTTTGGTTTATACCCAAAGCAGTGTACGCAATTTCGAACAACTGCAGTGCATAAACTTCGAGCATTTATTACCCAAATTTGGTGCCTCAAAAGTCCAACTAGAACTTTTGAACCAGCGTGGTAGTGCAAACGGTGTAAATATCTGACAAAGAGTTGAATAAATTCTGACCTCTTTGTCATTAGCAACGGAAACTTAGCATCGTAAGAGAGAGTCCTCCTACTCTTATGAGCTCAACTTGTACTCCATTTTTCTCAAATTTGTCAATAAATGGATTCAATGACTGCAACATTGGTGCTAGAACTGCTGATTTCTTCAGTAATTCGAATTCGCTCTCGAACGAAGTGCGTTGGAGTATGGCAATCAGTTTTAGGAATGAAATCTTTCTTTCTGATGCCGACACCACGAGCGAATCTGTCCTGAGCCCCTTGTGACAAAATCGAAGCACATAAGCCATTATGCGAATTACTTTAGGAAAGCTGGAGCGACGATTTATGAGTTCTATAAAACAATTTGGCTCAACTTCTGCTAGTGTACATACAACAGCACATTTTTTATCTTCTGAGGTTTTGATTTCCGACGCTATCTCAATCTGGTGAAGCTGAGGCCATTGGTCTTTCTCCAACTTCAAGAAACCTGGCCCATCAAACCATAACGAGCTAACAATCTCATCTATATCGGTTCCTCTCGATACTAAATCCGCCGGATTAGCATCTGTTGGAACATGACGCCACACAATACCATTCGACAACTCCTGAATTTCTGCAACTCTATTTGCCACAAATGTGCCCAATGTGCAAGAGTCGCGTTTAAGCCAGTATAACACAACCTGTGAATCCGACCAGAAATTCAAACTTTCAATACTAAATTTGGTTAGCGTTGTCGCAATTTGGTGCCACAGCTTAACCAACAAGAGTGCTGCGCACAACTCTAATCGGGGTATTGTCTTCACGTTTAGTGGAGCTACCCTAGACTTTGCAGTGAGCAATGTAGTGCCAACGTCTCGGTTGCTGCACGTTCGCACGTAGATGCAACAACCGTACGCATGACTGGATGCATCAGCAAAGCCATGTATTTGAACCTTTTGATACGTATTAAGACATACGTATCGAGGAATGCGAATTTTGTGTAAATCGCGCAACGTCATGGTAAACCTATTCCATGTCGTGTGAAGGTTCATTGGAATGGCTTCATCCCAGTCTATTTTAAGTCTCCACAATTCCTGCAACAACATTTTGGCCTTGGTAACAATTGGACATAGCAGCCCAAGAGGGTCAAATAAACGAGACGCTGCAGACAATATGTTGCGTTTCGTTGGCCTATCCGAAACAAAGCTGTCCACGTCGAGATAATATTTAAATATATCCTCTTGAGGTGCCCAGCGCATCCCAAGAGTTTTGACGGAACTCTGCTCATCAATCTTCAGAGTCACTTCGTCACCAGCTTTTGTTTTAAACGAAAGATTACTGCAGTTGGTTGCCCACTTGGCAAGTGGAAAACCTCCTGATTCTAATATTGTCTGAACTTGATTGCAAATAGCGTTAAGTTCTTTGACACTATCTGCACCTGCCAACATATCATCAACATAGAAACACGTTTTAATCACATCTGATCCAATAGGATGTGATTGGGCGTGCATGTTGGCCAGCTCAAACAAGCAGCGTATCGCCAGAAAGGGTGCAGAAGCTGTACCATATGTGACTGTATTAAGTCGGTATGCTTGAATATTTTGTGAAGTATTTTCTCTCCACAAAATTAGTTGGAAATTTCTGTCTTTTTCAGAAATATTAATCTGCCTGTACATTTTTGAAATGTCAGCAGTTATGGCATACTTATTCAACCGGAAGTTAATCAGGGTTGAATATAGCTCCCTCTGAATTGTCGGCCCCACCATCAGTGTTTCGTTTAGAGAAACAGCTGTTGACGTCTTACTAGAAGCGTCGAAAACTACACGAAGCTTGGTGGAGGAACTTTCAGGCCTAAGAACGCATTGATGAGGAATATAATAATGCTGTCCTAGAGGAGTTGACTTCAGAATGGACATATGTCCCAAATCCAAATATTCTTTCATGAAGTCATGGTACATGCTTTTAAGAACTGCATCCTTCGATAATTTACGCTCAAGTTGCAAAAAACGCCTTTCAGCAGTTTGAAAGGACAAGCCAAGAACTTTAGGATCGGTCTTGAAAGGGAGATCCACTTGGAAACGACCAGAAGATAACTTTACAGTTTTCTTGAAGAACAGTTCACAAGCTTGCTGTTCAGCTGTTTGGCGACCAGCCTTCGACTCGAACGGACATTGATCCAATTCCCAGAAACGGTTAACTAACGAGTCGAGAGAACAATTAGTTTGGGCTACTAAACACCCACTGAACTGATGCCTGGGCACTTGTCCAGTATATTTGCCTGCTACTATCCATCCTAGCAGCGTTTTTTGCATTGTTGGAAGTTCGGAACCGAGTTTTATTTGCCCAACGCACAACAATTCATAAAATACTTCTGCTCCCAACAGAATGTCCACCTTAGCTGGCCTATAAAAATCTGGATCTGCCAGCTTTATGTTTTTGGGTATTTTCCAATTTGAAATACTCATGGACTGTCCTGGCTGTGTTGTTGAAATGGATTTCAACACCCAACAGTCAGCCGAAAAATTGTGGGAATTTATGCGCGACTGAATAGAAGCACATATCTTGTTTTTGCTATCTATTGTTGCACCTCCAACCATCGAAATAGCTAAAGATGTTGGCTCCCGCTTGAGCCGTAACATCTGGGCCATACTCTCTGATATCAAATTGATTTGGGAACCACTGTCAAGCAAGGCTCGTGCAGAATGCAACTGACCAAATCTGTCTTTAACTTTAACAACAGCAGTGGCGAGAACAATTTGTGCATTATTTGACACATGGCCCAAATGCACGTCTGCCACAGTTGCTTGATGTGTAGATACCTCACCTTGATCAGGAGTAGTATACCTGTGAAGCAAGGAGTGGTGAGGCCTTGAACAAACTCTACACTTTGGCGCCTTACACTTAGAGACTGTATGCCCAACAACCAAACAATTTAGGCACAACCTTTGTGCTTTGACATATTCAAAACGCTGCATAACTGAAGTTGCAGAAAACGACGGACACGAAGAGATATTGTGCGTTTCAGACTTGCAAAAAACACATACAGACGTTGATGGACGCCCTCCATCAGAAATAGCAAAGGACGACTTACCCTGATGGGGCTTCTTGGCGTCAATTCGCAACTTTGTTTTGTCACGAGTTGACTCCTCTGTTGACAAATACTGATATCTTTTATTCAGTTGTCTAGCACAATCTTCCCAGGATGGCAGCATATCATAGTCAAGCTGCTCTTCAAAACGAGATTTGGTACCATGGTCTACCTTTGCCATGACCATGTGAATTATCATTGCATTAGCAATGTCTCTGTCGTTTCCTAACGACGACAACGAAGCATAAATAGCAGACACCGTGTCTATAATCGATCTCAAACTCGATGCAGATGGTTTTGTCATGCTAGGTATGTCAAACAATTGCGAAACAGTATCAAAGAATATAAGACATTTGTTGTCATATACTGCCTTGAGACTAGCGAGGGCCTTTGGATAGTTACAATCCGTTAATTGATATGGCTTAACTACCCCCAATGCTTCATCGGACAAACACGAAACTAAATGGTTGAACTTTTCGACGTTTGACAAGGAATTGTCATTGTCGACCAAACTTTCAAACAGGCAGATAAAATTTTTGTATTCCGAATGTTTGCCACTAAATCTGGGCAAACGCATTTTCGGCAGTTGGGATCGCTGGCTCGAAACTATGGAGCAATTGTGCTCAATTATTGGCTCTGGCGTTGCCTTAGATGCATTTATATATAACGCCTTTGTGATGACGCACAAATCTTCTAATGGCCCTCTAGAGTCATTCTGAGGGTTTAAATTATCTAACTCAGCCTGTAAATGCATCGCCTTTTCAATGTAACCGTCTAAAAGTTCTAAACGGCAAGCTAACTCTGTTTTATCAGACGAAATGGTCTTTGATTTAATTGCTGTTTGCATACGGGAGATGTCAGCGCTAACCCTATCAAATCTTTGCAAACATAGCGATAATTTTGCAGCCGTTTTGCTGACTTGTGGCTTTTCACCAGTCTTTTCAGACTCACTCATGTTGCTTTAAAAAGAATGTATTAATTACTCAACAATGAAAACAATCTCACAACTTTGTGAGCTACCCTCGCAACGACGCCGACTATGTAAATCTAGCTTGCCTAATACACACACACACGCAACCTATGCGTTGTGTGAGCAAACAACGAAAGTGATCCAAGCGATCCAAAGTAAGGCAAGCTAACGTTTACTGTAACTACGTTTGTAGGCAGCAATGTAAAATGCGGGGTGCGGGGTAAGCAAATCTAACGAAAGAATATATACACACGCACTCTAAGTGGTATGTATATCAAACAAACGAAACAAGCGAGAAGAGTATGAAATCAAAGTTCGCTGACACTACGTTTGTAGACAGCTGTAAAATATGCGGGGTGCGGGGTAACAAAATGCAAGCGGCGGCAAATGCAAGCGACGCCGAATGCAAGCGAGATCGAAAACGAACAACGAAAAATTGAGAGCGCAAGCAAGCAAAGAGAATATGTATGTAGGTGTGTATGTGCAAACGCAAATATGTATGTGCGTCTAACTTTATGTATTAACATATGTTCGAAATTCGCGATTGTATGTAAATATGTAAAGACCGCGACAATTTGCGTTGCACAAAAACACACACAATTTAAACAATTTGACCACCAATTTTATGTTTAAATAACAAATGTAAATAAATATTGCCGTTTTGTTTGCTTTATTTATGTTTTATATCAAAAATCATGCAGTTGAATATTACTTGTTAGTATATATGTATGTATATAACAACGAAAAAAAATATATGTATGTATGTATGTTTGTGTTATTCTATGTACATATGTGTAACTTTGAACAGTTGTCTGCTGTTCGCAGAATATTTTGGCGGCTTGTTAGGCGATTTATGTATTACAAGCAGTTAATAATGTACATACATACACTTACATATATACAAGAATACTTTGCATGCAAGTGTTAATAAGTGCCAAGAATTGAGCTGTTCAAAAATTTGTTTTTTAATATTATGTCGAACAGAGCGACAGCACACAATAAACTTTCAGCTCAATTTTTGACACGAAATACCTGGAGACTGTCTAGGGAATCAATAGACATGGAACGAGAATTTTCCATTTGGTCCAGCGACGACAAACAAATCCGGCTTGGCAGCGTACAACAAAGTGACAAACTTTGTGTTTATTTATTTATTTATCACCCACACACGAACGCGCAAGCAACGGCCAAAAAGCAAACAATAATTTTTACAAAATTTAAATTGTTTATAAAAACACCGAAGTCCCTGCTCGGGCGCCAATGAAAAATTCGCTAAGCGTTTTTAGCGAAACGAGATAATACAAATTCAAATAAAATTGAGACGCGGTGATTTCGTTAACAATTAATTTATTGTTGCTGATGGCACGCTAAGTTGCTTTATCAACGAAGAGGAAATTCATACTGGCTCGAGCGGTGACCACAGCTTGGCCACGCACTCTCGAATTTGCCGTCGGCAATTGCCGATCGCTCAAGCTCAAATAAAGAGAGCCTGCTTAAACTAAATGCCTTCTTGGCGCTCTTAATAACACGACTTCATTGTCTTCTACTTCAATTACTTAACGCTAACAAATTACTTTAAACTACAATTAACTTCATTTACTAAATTTACAAATTCATGTGCTGCTCTAATTTTTTTTTTTTTAAGGAAAAGGGTTTTTTTTTTTTTTTTTTTTTTTTGGGTTTTTTTGTATTTTTTTATTATTTTGGGGTTTTTTATTTTTTAAAATTTTTGTTCTTTATAAAAAAAATATTTATTTTTTTTTTTTTTTTAATTTTTTGTTTTTTTTTTTTTTTCTTTTTTTTTTAAATGGTTTAAGGGGTTGGGGGGTTTGGGTTTTTGTTTTTTTCCAAAGCGTATTTTATTTCGGCTGTGAAGTGGTTTTCCTGTAAAACTTCAAAATTTTTGACGAATTTCCGTCACAAAGCTCAAGTTCTTTAGAAGGAAGTTCTTCCATTAATTGTTTTTTTCAAAATAATCTATACAACCGTTGTTTTCCATTAATACTTTCTTCCTAATAGAATGTCATAAAAGAAAACGAATGAATATAGAATCGCGATTCGAAAAAGCCCATTGCCTGGAAGATTTACGAATTTATTTAGTTTGAATAGCCTGTCATACTTCTGACAACTATTTCTATATCATGAACTTGAAGATTAAAAGTTGAGTTCATCATGTTTATTGATGAACCAGTGTCTACTATGCAATCGGTATCTGTGATTATTAAACATAATCTCTATGTATTGGTGGGTTCCCAGGCTGGTATTGGAAAATTTTCGGCTTGTTGAATTTGCTGATTTGTATATATCTCATTTTGTGTATACTGTAATTGATCTTCGTGGAACTGTTCGTCGTTGTTATTGTCTTGGTCAGCAATGTTATTGTTATCTAACTCGTATTGATGGTGACTTTCATCTGTCTGCATACGTGATTGTCCGCTGCCTTCTCTAAAACGCTTATTCGGCACTCTTGGTTGTTGGGGGGCTGATAATAGTTTCGGGTGTCGTTCTGTCGGTCGCGATTTAAGTCTGCTCTGAATTCATTAAACAAATTTGATCTGTTCTGATCGAACTGTTGTTGTCTAGACGGAAAAGCTTGTTTATGAGGGGTTTGGTTGTTTACATTTGGGGTTTGGATGTGCGTGGGATTTATTAATGGGTTAAAGGGGCTTACGAATTGTTGATTGGAATGACAGTTTTTGTTTTTATTTGTGTTAGTATTAGTGTTTAAGTTTAGGACGTGTGTATTTAGTTTTGGACAATAATTTGATTTCTTAGAAATTGGGTCTTCGTAAAGACCTTCTTGTTGGGCAATTTGTCTTAATTTTTGAACAGTTGAAATGTCATGCCTCGCTAGGGTCATGAACAGCCTGTCAGGGAGTGAGCGTTGAATAGTATTTTTTATTGTAGTTGCCATTGCTTGTGAATAGACTAATGTATTATTTTGATTGTCTTCTAAGGCTAACTTATTAATAATAATAGTTGACTTATCTTCTAATTGTTTACAAAATTGACGTAAATTACCTTTGTAGGGCGTGCAATACAGACGTCGCAAAAGTTCCTCCAGGGGAGTTTGAGTTTTAAACTCGACAATCAGAGCTTCTTTTAGGGTTGACCACTCGTTGTGGAATCCTAGTTGGCAGACCTTCTCAGCATCTCCGATGACCTGTAGTTCAATGGCTCCATATATGATAGCTTTCTGAAGAGGGTCGTTCGTCGGGTATAGGTTGAGCAGGTATTCAATTCGTCTGATAAACGAACTGAGGCTGTTTGGCTCTCCACAGAACTGCGGCACTTGACGTATTTGTCGTAGCAGTTGCGATAGATTATCAACTGATAATGCCATTTTTGTTTAATTTGTTTGATTTGTTTAAAGAACGTTTTTATTATGTAGCGGTCACACTTGTTTTTGTTAAAGCGGGCTACTGTTCTTGTTTAATTTACTGCTTGGTGGATTGAACTTTATGTAGCGGTCACACTTGTTTTTGTTAAAGCGGGCTACTGTTCTTGTTCACTTCACTTTTGTTGCGTTGAACTTATGTAGCGGTCACACTTGTTTATATTTAAGCGGGCTACTGTTCTTGTTCTCTCACTGCTTGTCACAATCACTTCTCGGCTATGAACACCGTTGGGTTTATACTTTCAACTGATGTCACCGAATTACCGTCGCGATTCACGTGAGTTCTTTTGCGGATGATAGTTAAGGACTTGGATAAATTTTATTCCTCATCAATAACTAACATCCTACCGGCTGCGCCAATTAAGTATTTAGGTGTTCATTTAAATAAAAAAATATAATTTTTATTTATAATTTTTATTTGATAGATTTATTTGTTGTTTAATACACCAGAGTCACTCATAAACGAACTGACAGAATTATTATTATGGACCAGGAAACCTTAAAGTTCTACAGAGCTTTACATCTTTGTTTATGAGTAACTTAAGCTTCTTAGCGTATGACGGTTGGTGTCTTGAGAGAACTTCTGTTGTAAGGCTTTTGAAGAGTGAAGCTTTTCAAAAGATCGGTTTAAGTTTTTCATATGGAGAATGAACTGAGGCTTTTGAAGAGTGAAGCTTTTCAAAAGATCGGTTTAAGGTTTTCATATGGAGAATGAATATGTCACTATATGATCTACACTGCAATACCTACCAGTTTATATAAATATATACATGTATATGAAATCACTTGTTTAGACAAGGTTTTAGACTTATTAGCGACATAAGTTTAAGGGCAAAATATATAAAATACACAAGAACGTCCTCATCAGACACATTTCCATTCGATCAACTCCTAAAAACTTCAAGATTAATATCGACATGCTTCGAAAAAGCCGATATATTATCTAGCTCGTTTTATAAGCAATTTTAATTTGATTTTTTATACCCTTCGACCATTGAAAATGGTCAAAAAGGGTATACTAACTTTGTGCAAATGTATGTAACAGGCAGAAGGAGGCGTGGGAGACCCCATAAAGTATATATATTCTTGCTCAGGATCACTAGCCGAGTTGATTGAGCCATGTCCGTCTGTCTGTCTGTCTGTGTGAACGCACAGATCTCAGCTATTATAAAAGCTAGAGTTACCAAATTTGGCAGGAAGACTCCTGTGTACTATAAGCTGATCAAGTTTATTTCAAATGTTAGGTGCCACGCCCACCGCCCCCGCAAATAAATAATTTAATTTTTGAACTCAATTTGTAAGCGCTGTATACAAGATACAACTTTCAGACTTTAACATACTAAGCTCATTAAAATATCTACGTCTTCAATCCGATCGGACAATAAACACAGAAGTTATTTAAGAAAGTATGTGCATAAAACCAAGTGCTTGTATCAGCTAACAAGGGAGGCGGGCGAGCGCAAAGCGCGAGCGCCATCTGTCGGGAATCATTTTCAAGCATGTGCCTATCTATGTATATGTGTATGAATTTAACAAATTGAACTACACCGGAACATAGGTCGAAGGGTATCCCACTGTCGCGTGCCGCGCGACTGTTGCTTTTCTTACTGGTTAATTTTAAAATTGTTTTTAAATTTTTATATTTGATTTTTAAAAATGAAAATCAATTTTTAACTTTTATATTTGATTTTTAAAATAAAAATGAAAAAGTAAGAGTAATGAATTGATTTTTATTATAGAAATCAGAAATAAAAATCAAATTGAAATTGCTTATAAAACGAGCTAGATAATATATCGGCTTTTCGAAGCATGTCGCTATTAATCTTGAAGTTTTTACGAGTTGATCGAATGGAAATGTGTCTGATGAGGAGGTTCTTGTGTATTTTATATATTTTGCCCTTAAACTTAGGTCGCTAATAAGTCTAAAACCTTGTCTAAACAAGTGATTTCATATACATATATATATTTATATAAGCTGGTAGGTATTGCAGTGTAGATCATATATATTTACCAATATATTATAAAAATGATCTCGGTTTATGAGCAATTTCAATTTGATTTTTATTTCTTATTTTTATAATAAAAATGAATTCACAACTCTTACTTTTTGATTTTTATTTAAAAAATCAAAAATAAAAGTTTATTGATTTTTATTTTTTAAAAACAAATATAATAATTAAAAATGATTTTTAAATTAAAAAATTAGTTCATTATTCTTATTTTGAAATTTTTTAATAAAAATTATAACCGTTACGGTCCCTGCTCGAAAGTGAACAACTTGAGGAAGTTAGACTTGCGCAAGTCAGCCAAGATAGAGAACTAAACTAGAAACCTTGCTTAGTTTTTATCGACACATAGGTACATCCAAACCTAGTTTTGCTCAGTCTATTGTGATCGGCGGAAAATTCAGCAGTAATATCTCCTTTGCAACATCCAATGATGTCGGTAACATCGGCGTATACGAAGAGCTGGTGACTTTTTAAAAAATAGCGACATTCGATGTATTTCGGCATTCCGCTTCCAGATTAAAAGGGTCGCACCATCTTGTCTGAAACCTTATTGGGATCCAGGATTTAGCGTTATGCAAGGATCTGTTAATTTACCGTTAATTGGTACAAATCGCCTGATCACTCTTGTTTAGTACTGGACAAAGGACGCTGCATGGATCCAATCAGCTTATTACCACCGGCCTTAAACAATTCCGCAAACAAGCCATCGGCTCTGGCTCTTTTGCGACATGACGAAGTAAAATCTTTAGGTAAAATTTTTGAATATATTAAATTATTTTTAGAAATTTATAAAAAAGATTTTATTTTTGCACTGAAAACTTAAATAATATGGACGATAGTCCATAATGCTTTGAAACATCTTAATTTCCTCACACTTGCGTCATTCCGGCTCCCGTTTGTTTTGTCTGAAAAGAAGCAACTCCTTTCTCCTGTAGCTTCCCCGCGTCGCTCGCGTTGTGGCAGACTGCAGCTTGAAAATAAGTGTCCAAAACGAAATCTTGAAAAATTGACTTGTCAAATACAAAAAATTTTAAGTTTTCATCCATCGTCCCAGTTGATTACAGACCGTGCAAAGTGGGTTTCACGAGTGTCAATATGACGCATTAATTTGTCATGATTTTCATATTTTACATTTACATGGTAAGTTAAGCGAAAGAATTCCTGGCGACGAAACAGAGCAATTATGTAAATGCAAGTCATGCCAGTAAGATCGTTCTCGGGTATCAATTCAATATCCGGCGGCGAGCACTCAATTTCGAATGCATAACATCCTTCAGTAACAGGTCGAATATAGATACTGTCCAAATCCTGGTTATATTCGTCGTCCAAAGAGCAACCAACATACACAACCTTGAACTCTATTTTATGCTCCAAATGCTCGTAGCATGTGTATTCCACCTTTAACTTGTATGGAGAGGCGAAGCTGGCCGGATTTGTATCGAGAACTAAAACCTTAGTTACCACTACTTTATCCATATTAATAATTGGAAAAATTGTTAAATATCAAATACAAAAGTACGAAAGGGAATATAATTTTTCTTTTCGGTTGATTTTCTAATAGACTATGATGAAAATAATAACTTGTAGTCTAGCCCTTAGCCGTGTGTGTGACAGAAAAAGTCAAGATACCTTGGTTTCGAAAAATTTGAGAGAAAAAGCAAATGTAACTATTTTTCTAGAAAATATAGTAAGCAAAAAATAATCAGAATAATAATAGAGGCTAAGAACTCGGAACCAGGGACCGTGAATAATAATTATGAGATTTAAAAAATCTAAGCTCTTAAAAGTCTCTAACAAATGTGGGAAAAATCGTACCGTGCTAGTTTTTATCGGCGAACACAAAACCCGCGTTAACTTTTTTTTTCCAATTTTTAATTTTAAAATTGTTTTTCAATTTTTATATTTGATTTTTAAAAATGAAAATCAATTTTTAACTTTTATATTTGATTTTTTAAATAAAAATCAAAAAGTAAGAGTTGTGAATTCATTTTTATTATAAAAATAATAAATAAAAATCAAATTGAAATTGCTCATAAACCGAGATTATTTTTATAATATATTGGTAAATATATATGATCTACACTGCAATACCTTCCAGTTTATATAAATATATATATGTATAGGAAATCACTTGTTTAGACAAGGTTTTAGACTTATTAGCGACCTAAGTTTAAGGGCAAAATATATAAAATACACAAGAACGTCCTCATCAGACACATTTCCATTCGATCAACTCGTAAAAACTTCAAGATTAATAGCGACATGCTTCGAAAAGCCGATATATTATCTAGCTCGTTTTATAAGCAATTTTAATTTGATTTTTATACCCTTCGACCATTGAAAATGGTCAAAAAAGGGTATACTAACTTTGTGCAAATGTATGTAACAGGCAGTAGGAGGCGTGGGAGACCCCATAAAGTATATATATTCTTGATCAGGATCACTAGCCGAGTTGATTGAGCCATGTCCGTCTGTCTGTCTGTCTGTCTGTCTGTCTGTTTGCCTGTCTGTCTGTCTGTCTGTCTGTGTGAACGCACAGATCTCAGCTATTATAAAAGCTAGAGTTACCAAATTTCGCAGGAAGACTCCTGTGTACTATAAGCTGATCAAGTTTATTTCAAATGTTAGGTGCCACGCCCACCGCCCCCGCAAATAAATAATTTAATTTTTGAACTCAATTTGTAAGCGCTGTGTACAAGATACAACTTTCAGACTTTAACATATACTAAGCTCATTAAAATAACTACGTCTTCTCGAAATTTCAATCCGATCGGACAATAAACACAGAAGTTATTTAAGAAAGTATGAACATAAAACCAAGTGCTTGTGTCAGCTAACAAGGAAGGCGGGCGAGCGCGAAGCGCGTGCACCCTTCCCCCGATCAGCATTGTACCCCCTCCTAAGCCGAAGCGGGGGAACAACAGCTTGCGTACAAAGTAACTCAAGTGCATACTCGACATATTAACATTTAGATCGTAACTTATAAGAAACCCAAACGCATACTTATATATATAAACATCAACGGTTCAATCTGGAACCAAGAGTACATTGTCCCACTTGTACAAATAAACAGGAAAGGGACAAATGCCGACTGGGCATTTTTGCAACATTGTAATTCTAAGAATCCAAACTCATGTACCCATCAAGTAATGTCTGAACAGCAGAATAAATTCATTCCTATTGTACCAACTGAAACGAGCAGACGTGTTTCATCTCGAAAAATATAAAAAAAACAGGCCAAAGTTAAGGAACCACCATTTAAGGTTCTGAGGAAGAAGACCCCCCTCCCGAACATCTCCTTTCCAACAAACGATATTGGAACACCGTTGGAACTATAACTGGCGCAGCCGGACTTAAAGAACCATGCAGTGGACTCCCGTATATTGGTTATTCATGTAAGACAGCAACGGTAGTAGTGAAAACTAAAAAAAATATACAAGCAATAAGGCTTCCGCAAATAAGTGCGAGATATATCAAGAAGAAATAAATAAGGCTTAATCCGAAGAGGCACCACTTGAATGATGAGGACGGGAAATGGTTCAATTTCCATAACATGCAGAGTTGCAGGGCGCAAAGCTGCATGTTGTTTTTGAATATACCCGAATTCGTAGTTTAAAGGGACGCAAGCTGATTATTAAGCCCACTTAAAGTAATATGAGAATTAACAAATACGAAACAAAAACAAATAAACTACCGATTGCACCAGATTCATTATTTTACACTGATACATCAAAACTAAAAAATCCTTCATTACAGGAAATTTTAGAAGGCACCATTACATCAACACACACCACAACACAACGGTTAACAAGACACGCAAAATAAAATAAGTTAATTAAGAATAACATTAATACACACACACATTAGAAACTAAGATAACAACACACATCAGAAACTAAGATATCAACACACATTAAAAATTAAGATAACAACACACCAACACACATTGTGCAGAATAGCAATCAAATCACACACGAATTATATAGGAAGAGAAGACTAAATAGGAATTCACTGGACATAATTGAAATACTATAGGCCCGATAGAAGTTAGAGTTGTATAGAGAGAGTTCATGTCGAATATCAAAAGGTTGTTTCCGAACACCAGAAGTAGAAGTAAAGCTGAAAGAGAAGGGTTAGCATCAAGGTCTTTGGAGCCCATCGAAGAAGATTTTATCTTAGGTAGAGGAACAGTCCCGACAATAATGACTTCTAACGCTCCGCCAACATCGGCACTCCAAACGCCGCCACCAGCGGTAAACACCAGCCCCAATGACATATTTAACACCTTACGGATTCCAGACGCAATTAGATTTCTACCAACCTATGACGGAAATTTTAAGACCCTTAACGACTTCATTACGAACGTCGAAGAAATTTTGATGATGATCAGGGGAGCAGATCAAACTCCTTACGGTCATCTATTAATGAGAACTATTAGAAATAAGATAGAAGGACGAGCAAACGAAGTCTTAATTGCAGAGGGAATCCCTCTTAATTGGGACACTATTAGAGAGACACTTCCCGCTAACTTTACGGACAAACGAGAAGAATCTTCCTTATTACAGGAAATTCATCTAATTAAGATGAAAGATCTTTCTTTAACTAGACTATACGAACAGATATCGGAAGTTAAACTGGCATTGTTTAATGTCATAGAGACTAAAGAAAGGGATCAATCAGTAGTGAAAGCAAAAAAAGAATCATACACAAAGTTATGTCTAGACGTATTTATAACGGGAGTAAGGGGACCGCTAGGCGCCTTTATAAGGGCCCTAAGACCCAGGACCCTGACCGAAGCCTATGAAGAGGCACTAAAAGAAAGGGAATTATATTTCCAGGAGAGGAAAAGAAAACAATTCGATCAGAAAGGATCAGGACAGGAGAAAAGGACAAATAACACAGATCAGGGTCAAGTAGTTCAAGCATCGACTAGCAACAATGGAAATAGAAACTTTAATAACCGTTTTGGATCCAATCAGGCTCCACAACAGTATAGTTCCAACAACAGTACTAGAACAAACAATTATAACAGAAACAACCAATCGAATACACAGGCAATAATGGCCAAGCCAGAAAGACCAGACTATACGAGCGGACGGACACAAATGAGTTCCTCTAACCGTTCGGGACAATCGTATAACATCAACGGACAAAGTCAAAACGATGAGCAGACACAGGACACCCAACAAAATTTTCAAGAATTAGCCTCGGAAGACAGACGGGATATATAGACAGACACAAACATGGTTCGACTCTTCCATATGTGACAATAGACTCACCGTTTGGAAGACAACTAAAATTTTTACTAGACACGGGGGCTACCCATTCATTCTTAGACCCTAAATTCACCACGAGCACTAATAGAATTAGATTAAAAACAGATTTCAAAATCAAAACAGTTCTGAACGAACACACATTAAAGGAAAAAGCAGAATTCAAAGGCTTTAAAGAATTTAAGACAGATATAACATTTACATTTCTGTTGTTCAAATTTCATGACTACTTTGACGGTCTACTAGGCATAGATTTGTTGTCACAACTTAAAGCAAATATTGATTTAAAAAACCTGGTGTTACGCACCGAGTCCGCTCAAATACCAATTATATTAAAACAAAATAGGACTACGCAAGTTTATCTGATAGAGCCACAAGCAAAAACAGTGGTAGCTCTTCCGGTTAACATAAAAGAAGGGGAATTTAATTGTAGAGAAATTGAAATATGTAGAAATGTGTTAGTGACAGAAGGATTATACAAAGCAAAAGATAACGTTAGTTACATGGAAGTAGTCAACTATTCAGATAAAGAACAGAAGATTTACTTAGATTCACCATTGACAGTAGAAGAATGGAAAAGCGAAGAATTTGTAGAAGTTAACGTGACTACATTAATAACGGACGAACAAACAAATAATAAGATAGATTTTAACCAATTACGCATCGAACATTTAAATAAGGAAGAGGAAGTTGAATTGAAAAAATTACTTCGCCAATTCCCGAAGATTTTCCACAAAGAAACGGACAGACTATCATTCTCAAACCAAATTAAACATTTTATCCCTACGACAGACGAAATCCCAATTTATTCAAGACCATTTAAATACGCTCAATGCGAGAAAATAGAAATTAGTAAACAGATTCAGAAACTTTTAGAACAAGATATCATTCGTAATAGCCATTCCCCTTGGAGTGCCCCAGTGTGGTTGGTCCCCAAGAAGATAGACGCTTCGGGCCAACCCAAATGGAGAATGGTAGTAGATTTCAGGAAACTTAACGACAAAACGGTAAAAGATAAATATCCTATGATCTAGCAAGTGGCTATCACCAAATTGAAATGGCCAAGCAAGATAGGGCAAAGACCGCCTTCACAGCAGTAGGTGGCCCTATGAGTTTACAAGAATGCCGTTCGGATTAACAAATGCCCCGGCAACTTTCCAGAGAGTCATGGATAACGTACTAAAAGAGTTAATTGGCGAATGTTGCCTAGTTTATCTTGACGATATCGTCATATTTTCAGCATCCCTTCAACAGCACATAGGGCACCTAAAGTCGGTATTCGAAAAACTGGCACAGGCAAATTTAAAATTACAAATAGACAAATCAGAATTCCTTAAAAAGGAAATCGAGTACCTCGGACATATTGTAACAGCGGACGGAATTAAGCCAAACCCCAAAAAAATAGATACTATAAAAAGATTCCCCATACCACAAACAAAGAAAGAAATAAAGTCGTTTCTAGGACTTTTAGGGTATTATAGAAAGTTTATTAGGGATTTCGCTAGAATTACGAAACCACTAACTAAACAATTAAAAGGGAAACAAAAAACCATAAAGATAGATAGCGAATATAAAGACACATTCGAGAGTTGTAAATGCTTTTGTGTAATGACCCGATACTACAGTACCCAGATTTTTCCAAACAGTTTATTTTGACCACGGACGCAAGCAACGTCGCAATAGGTGCAGTATTGTCACAAGGTACATTAGGAAAAGATAAGCCAGTATCTTTTGCTAGTCGGACGCTTTCAGATACAGAATCAAACTATTCTACAGTAGAAAAAGAAATGTTGGCTATCATTTGGGCCACAAAATATTATAGACCTTACCTATACGGACAAAAATTCAAAATAATTACAGATCACAAACCACTTACGTGGTTGATGAGTTTTAAAGAACCCAACTCAAAGCTAGTTCGTTGGAAATTACAACTCCTAGAATATGATTTTGAGGTGATCTATAAAAAAGGATCCCAAAACATAGTCGCAGACGCACTAAGCCGAGTGCAAATAGAAGTAAATTATAATGACAATGTATCGGTAATAGCATCAGCAGGGGATACGATACATCGAGTTTCGAAGAACTTAATGAAAACTTGTTTATCTCGGAAAAACCCTTAAATGAATACAACATACAACTTATATTTGAAACCGGTTTAAACTCAAGAGCCGTTTCGACCACCCCCTTTAGAAACAAAATTAGACGAATAATTTATGAACCTGACTTTACGGACGACACAGTAAATAGACTATTAAAAAACTACCTTAGACCAAATAAAACTTGCGCAATTTTTGCACCACACCCCATTTTTAAAAAAATCCAAAAATCGTACTCTAAATATTTCGCACATAGCAAAGTTTATAAAGCGATAAGGTGCACAACATATCTCGAAGACATTAACGACACAAACGCACAGGAAAAGAAAATTATAGAACAGCATGAAAATTCCAATCACAGAGGCATAGACGAGGTAAACGCCCAATTGAAAAGAAAATACTATTTCCCAAATATGAAACAAATAATTATAAAGACCATCAATAACTGTGACATATGTAAACTACTAAAGTATGACCGATCGCCACCCAAAATTAAATATCTAGAGACAGAAACCCCCTTAACACCTATGCAAATTATACACACGGACTTATATACAATCAACGGAAACTATGTAATGACTATAATTGACAAATTCTCTAAATTCGCTGCGGTTTATACGATCCCCACTAGAAACAGTATAAACATCGTAAAATCAATGCAACAGTTCATACAATATTTTGGTATTCCAAGCAAGATAGTTTGCGACCAGGGAGCCGAATATAATTCGAACTTGTTCAAAGATTTTTGCAAACAATACGGAATAGAATTGCACATGACATCTTTCCAACAGTCATCTAGCAATGCACCAGTAGAAAGGTTACATTCAACTTTAACAGAGATTTATAGAATTATCGTAGAAAAGAAAAAGGCAGAGAATTTACAAATAGAACATGACAGTATTTTGACGGAAACATTAATTACCTACAATAACGCTATTCATTCAGCAACAAAACTCACACCTTTCGAACTATTCTCAGGTAGAACCCACTCCTTTCATAAGAATATCGATTTTAACGACCAACACGACTACCTCAAACAATTAAACGCCTTTAGGAAAAAACTGTACCCGGATATAGCAATGCAAATGAGTTTGATTAAAAGTCAGAATATAGAAAAATTAAACAAAGATAGAGAAGACCCACAACAATTAGAAACAGGAGAAACAATATTTAGAAAAGAAAACAGAAGGAATAAGTTAACACAACGATTTACTAAACACAAAGTACTAGAAGACAGTGGGCATACATTAACCTCAAACAAAAAACAGAAGTTACATAAGTCAAAATTAAGAAAAGGCACTAAGCAATAATACAAATTGACTATAAAACTAGAACATTAAAAATACCCCATGAAAATATTTACAGGTTTGCCCTAGCAGAGGGTCAATTCGTTAACGTTCAGTACTTGGAACCAGGAACTCCGATGGTGAGACTAGAATTAGGAACAGCTAAAAATATACATAACTATAGAATTATAGCTCATATTATCTGTATTGAAGATTATAAGAAGAATATAGAACAGTTGCAAAGTGCACTGCAGGAAATGAAAGCAGTAGAGTTTTCGGGAGAAGCTATTAAAACATTAGAGGAAAAACTTAACCAGGTTAAAGAAAAAATTAATATTTTAACTCCAAGAAAGAGACAAAAAAGAGGAGCAATTAATGGATTAGGAAGTATAATTAAAACAATAACAGGAAATATGGATGCAGAAGATTCTAATAGGATAAAAGATGAGTTTCAAAATATACACAATAGCTTAGGCGAATTAGCATCAGAGATTAATAACGAAAATAAAGTTGTAGTAAGATTCCAAAACATAACTAAACACATAAACCAAGAGCAAATAGTAATAAGCAATTTTATTAAGAATTTTAAAAACGAAATTTTTAAACACTTAACACAAGAACATAATGAAATTCATGCTCTACAATATACAAACAGATTAGGATATATCATCGATTTATTATACAATCACATTTCAAACATATTAGAAAGCATATTGTTAACTAAATTAAGAATAATACCTAAATTTATATTGTCAACGGAAGAAACAGATAAGATTATGGATATATTTACAGAACAAAATGTTAAAATAGAATCCCAAGAACATCTATACAGACTATTAGAAATGGATACATTTATAAACAAAACAAATGTTATTTTTTATATAAAGGTACCTATGTTCGAACTCGAAAATTATAAACTCGCTTACATTATACCAATACCCTTAAACAAGACAAAATATCTGCAAATTCCAAATTATATTTTATTTAACAAAGATGTCTTAAAATCTGTAAAAGAAAAATGTGACAAAGTTCACGAACAATATATTTGTAAATCTAAACTAGAAGATACACCCAATGGAGACGAAAGGTGCCTTCAATCAATCGCCAACGCGGATTTGGCGGTTTGTGACGCGGTTGAAGTTGACGACAAGGAACGTATCTTGGAACCTGAAAAAGGAAACATTTTGGTATTAAATGGAATTCGAACGCAAATACACTCAAATTGCGTGAGGCCATTCGAAGTAACGGGAAATGCCATCATTACCTACAAAGACTGCAACCTGGCTATTAATGGATTTACCTACGGAAATGCAGAGATAAAGATCGACGACTCAATAAAGCTTGTTATTCCCCTGTACAAAAGGGTGGAAATCAATAACACAATAGAAGATCTAAACCTCCCAAAGCTGCATTTGGAAAACGCAAATAACCGGAATAAGTTGGTTTATATCCAAAACGTGACGCGAACCCACTTCGCAGCTATTTACATGGTGTTGGCCATACTAGCAGGGACCATCATAACGATAGTGATGGTAAAACGGAGAGCGGCCATATTCACTCCTTCACCGACACCAGCACAGTTCGTTCCGTCACTTCCTTCGATGTGGCCGTCACTTCAATCCCGGGGGGGAGGAGTTACCACATGCACCCTTCCCCCGATCAGCATTGTACCCCCTCCTAAGCCGAAGCGGGGGAACAACAGCTTGCGTACAAAGTAACTCAAGTGCATACTCGACATATTAACATTTAGATCGTAACTTATAAGAGACCCAAACGCATACTTATATATATAAACATCAACGGTTCAATCTGGAACCAAGAGTACATTGTCCCACTTGTACAAATAAACAGGAAAGGGACAAATGCCGGCTTTTTTTTAACATTTTATTTCTAAGAATCCCAACTCAGGTACCCTTCTAAAAATTTCTAAACAGCAGAATAAAAATTACCCATCAAGTCCTATGACTGTACCAACTAGAATGAGCAAGACGTGTTTCCATCTCAACGAACAAACATATCCAAAAATACCAGAATCTCCCCCCCCCCAACCTTTTCTTTCAAAAATCCCCTTGAACTTAACCCCGGCGCCCTCCGTCGAATAATTTTCAAGCATGTGCCTATGTGTATATGTATGAATTTAAAAAATAAACTACACTAGATAATGGGTCGAAGGGTATCCCACTGTCGCGTGCCGCGCGACCGTTGCTTTTCTTACTGGTTATTTCTGATTTCTATAATAAAAATCAATTCATTACTCTTACTTTTTCATTTTTATTTTAAAAATCAAATAAAAAAGTTAAAAATTGATTTTCATTTTTAAAAATCAAATATAAAAATTGAAAAACAATTTTAAAATTAAAAATTGGAAAAAAAAAGTTAACGTGGTTTTTGTGTTCGCCGATAAAAATTAAAAATTGGAAAAAAAAAGTTAACGCGGGTTTTGTGTTCGCCGATAAAAACTAGCACGGTACGATTTTTCCCACATTTTTTAGAGACTTTTAAGAGCTTAGATTTTTTAAATCTCATAATTATTATTCACGGTCCCTGGTTCCGAGTTCTTAGCCTCTATTATTATTCTGATTATTTTTTGCTTACTATATTTTCTAGAAAAATAGTTACATTTGCTTTTTTCTCTCAAATTTTTCGAAACCAAGGTATCTTGACTTTTTCTGTCACACACACGGCTAAGGGCTAGACTACAAGTTATTATTTTCATCATAGTCTATTAGAAAATCAACCGAAAATCATTAGAAAAAGTTAAGAAAAATTATATTCCCTTTCGTACTTTTGTATTTGATATTTAACAATTTTTCCAATTACTAATATGGATAAAGTAGTGGTAACTAAGGTTTTAGTTCTCGATACAAATCCGGCCAGCTTCGCCTCCCATACAAGTTCAAGGTGGAATACACATGCTACGAGCATTTGGAGCATAAAATAGAGTTCAAGGTTGTGTATGTTGGTTGCTCTTTGGACGACGAATATAACCAGGATTTGGACAGTATCTATATTCGACCTGTTACTGAAGGATGTTATGCATTCGAAATTGAGTGCTCGCCGCCGGATATTGAATTGATACCCGAGAACGATCTTACTGGCATGACTTGCATTTACCTAATTGCTCTGTTTCGTCGCCAGGAATTCTTTCGCTTAACTTACCATGTAAATGTCAAATATGAAAATCATGACAAATTAATGCGTCATATTGACACTCGTGAAACCCACTTTGCACGGTCTGTAATCAACTGGGACGATGGATGAAAACTTAAAATTTTTTGTATTTGACAAGTCAATTTTTCAAGATTTCGTTTTGGACACTTATTTTGAAGCTGCAGTCTGCCACAACGCGAGCGACGCGGGGAAGCTACAGGAGAAAGGAGTTGCTTCTTTTCAGACAAAACAAACGGGAGCCGGAATGACGCAAGTGTGAGGAAATTAAGATGTTTCAAAGCATTATGGACTATCGTCCATATTATTTAAATTTTCAGTGCAAAAATAAAATCTTTTTTTTATAAATTTCTAAAAATAATTTAATATATTCAAAAATTTTACCTAAAGATTTTACTTCGTCATGTCGCAAAAGAGCCAGAGCCGATGGCTTGTTTGCGGAGTTGTTTCAGGCCGGTGGTAATAAGCTGATTGGATCCATGCAGCGTCCTTTGTCCAGTACTAAACAAGAGTGATCAGGCGATTTGTACCAATTAACGGTAAATTAACAGATCCTTGCATAACGCTAAATCCTGGATCCCAATAAGGTTTCAGACAAGATCGTGCGACCCTTTTAATCTGGAAGCGGAATGCCGAAATACATCGAATGTCGCTATTTTTTAAAAAAGTCACCAGCTCTTTGTATACGCCGATGTTACCGACATCATTGGATGTTGCAAATGAGATATTACTGCTGAATTTTCCGCGATCACAATAGAGTCAGCAAAACTAGGTTTGGATGTACCTATGTGTCGATAAAAACTAAGCAAGGTTTCTAGTTTAGTTCTCTATCTTGGCTGACTTGCGCTCGAAGTTAACTTCCTCAAGTTGTTCACTTTCGAGCAGGGACCGTAACGGTTATAATTTTTATTAAAAAAATTTCAAAATAAGAATTATGAACTAATTTTTTAATTTAAAAATCATTTTTAATTATTATATTTGTTTTTTAAAAATAAAAATCAATTTATAACTTTTATTTTTGATTTTTTAAATAAAAATCAAAAAGTAAGAGTTGTGAATTCATTTTTATTATAAAAATAAGAAATAAAAATCAAATTGAAATTGCTCATAAACCGAGATTATTATACCCTTCGACCATTGAAAATGGTCAAAAAAGGGTATACTAACTTTGTGCAAATGTATGTAACAGGCAGAAGGAGGCGTCGGAGACCCCATAAAGTATATATATTCTTGCTCAGGATCACTAGCCGAGTCGATTGAGCCATGTCCGTCTGTCTGTCTGTCTGTCTGTCTGTCTGTCTGTCTGTGTGAACGCACAGATCTCAGCTATTATAAAAGCTAGAGTTATCAAATTTGACAGGAAGACTCCTGTGTACTATAAGCTGATCAAGTTTATTTCAAATGTAATGTGCCACGCCCACCGCCCCCGCAAATAAATAATTTAATTTTTAAACTTAATTTGTAAGCGCTGTATAAAAGATACGACTTTCTGACTTTAACATATACTAAGCTCATTAAAATATCTACATATTCTCGAAATTGCAATCCGATCGGACAATAAACACAGAAGTTATTTAAGAAAGTATGTGCATAAAACCAAGTGCTTGTATCAGCTAACAAGGGAGGCGGGCGAGCGCAAAGCGCGAGCGCCATCTGTCGGCAATAATTTAAAAACATGCGCATTTGTATATATGTATGAATTTAACAAATTAAACTACACCGGAACATAGGTCGAAGGGTATCCCACTATCGCGTGCAGCGCGACTGTTGCTTTTCTTACTGGTTTTTATAATATATTGGTAAATATATATGATCTACACTGCAATACCTACCAGTTTATACAAATATATATATGTATATGAAATCACTTGTTTAGACAAGGTTTTAGACTTATTAGCGACCTAAGTTTAAGGGCAAAATATATAAAATACACAAGAACCTCCTCATCAGACACATTTCCATTCGATCAACTCGTAAAAACTTCAAGATTAATAGCGACATGCTTCGAAAAGCCGATATATTATCTAGCTCGTTTTATAAGCAATTTCAATTTGATTTTTATTTCTGATTTCTATAATAAAAATCAATTCATTACTCTTACTTTTTCATTTTTATTTTAAAAATCAAATATAAAAGTTAAAAATTGATTTTCATTTTTAAAAATCAAATATAAAAATTGAAAAACAATTTTAAAATTAAAAATTGGAAAAAAAGAAGTTAACGTGGTTTTTTTGTTCGCCGATAAAAATAAAAAATTGGAAAAAAAAAGTTAACGCGGGTTTTGTGTTCGCCGATAAAAACTAGCACGGTACGATTTTTCCCACATTTTTTAGAGACTTTTAAGAGCTTAGATTTTTTAAATCTCATAATTATTATTCACGGTCCCTGGTTCCGAGTTCTTAGCCTCTATTATTATTCTGATTATTTTTTGCTTACTATATTTTCTAGAAAAATAGTTACTGTTACGAGTTCATACTGTGATGGATATCAAAAGAGACACTAAAACTTTATAATTGTTTATTGACTATTTCGAGTCGTTATGGCGTAAAATTAGAATGTTACAAAAAGAGGCAGTATTTAATTTTATGTGTTTTTGCCGCCGTTGGTTGTCGAGACCTGCCAACTTGTTCATCCTCCGCTAGAGGTGCCGCTTCTTTAATATATCGGTATTGATACAAGTATCGATAATGCTAATGGTGGTTCGAATTATGCAGCCAAACAAAACTTAAATTTAAATTCAAATTCAAATAGACTTAAATGTACGTGAAGTCGCAACATCCCACCCACCGTAAAACTACTCCATAGTTTTACCCAAAACATCTAGCACTGCAAGCTTTGAAACTGGTCTTTTTAGCAATCCAGTTGACGTTTGTACTTCAGCTATTCGGATTTGGCCGTCCGCGGCAGCAATTGTACGAAAAACAACTCCTTTTCTCCAGTTACCTCTTGGAAGGCTCTCCTCACAAATTACCACAACATCTCCCTTTGCTATGGGTTTGGATCGCGCATGCCATTTAGTGCGCCGTGTCAAAGTCGGTAGATATTCACGCATCCATCGATGCCAAAAATTATCTTTCATCTGTTGACTGATTCGATACTGCTTACGTAGGCACAAATTAAGATCTTTTCCAGGAGTTTGCGTCGAGTTCGTCGTTCCCAGTAAGAAATGGTTTGGAGTCAGAGGTTCCAGATCATTTATATCTATTGGCAAATGGGTTAATGGTCGACTGTTTATTATATTTTCAGCTTCTATCAGCAAGCTCCTTAAAGTTTCCACCTGTTGTGCTTTCTCTTTTAAAGTTATGGCCAATACTCGTTTTATGCTCCTAACCATGCGCTCCCAGCATCCGCCAGAGCTCGGATTGGATGGACAATTAAACTGCCACTCGATGCCTTTTTTGCCTAACTCTGATTTTATATATTCCATATCAAAAAAATCCTTCGCGTTCTTTAATTCCTTATTGGTGCCAACGAAATTAGTTCCCATGTCAGAACGGATCTTGACAGGAATTCCTCTTCGGTTCACAAAATTTCTTATGCACAACACACATGCGTCTGTCGACAAGTCTGCCGCTAACTCCAGATGAACAGCCCTTATAGTTAAGCATGTGAAAAGTGCAACCCATCTCTTTTCTTGTCTTTGTCCAATCGTCACCATGACTGGACCAAAGTAGTCCAATCCTACGTACGAAAATGGCCGTTGAAATGGTGTCACTCTATCCTCTGGTAACTGGCCCATCAACGGTGGTACAGGCTTAGCCATCTCGTTTTTACAATGTTGACATCTTGCCTTAGCTCGACTCACAGCTTTTCTTAAATTCACAATCCAGAATTGACGCCTTATTTCGTTTACAATAAGCTCATTGTTTTGATGATGATAGCTGACATGATACCATCTAACAATTAACTCTGACAAAATGTGACGCGATGGTAACAATATCGGACGACGTGCCCTCTCTGGAATGGAAATACAATAATCCAGCCTTCCTCCAACAATAATAACACCATTCGCGTTCAATTGGGGCGACAATGAGTATATCGGACTTTCCTTCGACACGATTCCAGATTCCAGAAGTTCTTCTTTTTCCTTCCAGTATGCTTCAAGTTGCGCAATTTTACATAAGGTTGATTCTGCCAGGTTCAATTCGTGTGCCGTCAACTCTCCGTCATATTCTCCATGTTGGTCCTTGCGACATTTGCTCACAAACCTCCAAATCCAGCCCACTGTACGTTTTAAGCGTGAATAATTTGAAAACCTTTCTAGTGATATCCATTGAGCCTTGCCAAAAAACATGATTTGATTGCGCCGTTCAGACATATCTTCTTGGTTGGAACGGAATTCTTGTGAAGGCCACTTCTCCTTTTCCAAAAGCAAAAATTCAGGTCCACTTATCCAAACACTGTTTACATCGTATTCACATCAGTGACTGGTTTTTGTGGCTTTATCGGCTGCATTCAGTTTTGTTGGCACCCAATACCAATCATTCTCCTGTGTACTTTCCAAAATTTCGCTCACTCTATGAGCCACAAATGGTTTATATTGACGATGGTCCGATTTAATCCATGAGACAACTGTTCTTGAGTCTGTCCACAAGGTTGAAGACTTCACATTAACGTCATGGCATTCTAATACGGTTTTTCTTAGACGAGTACCAAGTACGGCCGCCTGCAGCTCTAGCCTGGGAATAGATAATAACTTTAGAGGTGCACATCTCGTTTTTCCACATATAAACATTAATTGTACCCTGGCACCACAAGTTATTCGCCAATATGCCACTGCCGCAAATGCTTGCTCACTTGCATCGACAAAGACATGTAACTCAACGTAGTCTGACATTAGGAAATTCTGGGAATAACATCTTCTTAGTTTAAATTCCTTGACCTTTTTGAACTGATGAACCCATTGTTTAAATGCAGCAAATATGTTTTCAGGCAATAAATCGTTCCAATGGATTCCTGTTCGCCATACATCCTGAACTAAGACTTTTCCGTATATCATTAAATCCGCGAGCATGCCGAAGGGATCGTAGACAGACATCACCATGCTTAATAGCTGACGCTTCGTTGGACATTGAAGACCTTCAACTATTTGTTTATCTACGCGATTTAATTTTAAGTCAAAAACAAAAACGTCTTTTTGACTGTTCCAATGCATACCTAAGATTTTGTCATAGGATTCGGTATCCAGTTTCACTGCTTCTTGAATGTTGCCGTTGCTTTCCACGCCGCTGTTTAAACTTTGCTGAACCAATACGGAGTTCGAAACGAATCCTCGCAGCTCAAAATGACCCAGTTGATGCACCCTTTTTACTTCTGCGCTAATTTTAAAAGCTTCTTCCTCAGATGTGAAGCTAGCTACGAAGTCGTCCACATAATGTTTATTCTCAATTGCATCAATAACTTGATCTCTGTGCATCGTCGCATTTTGGGCATTTAACTTCTTTACGTACTGAGCACAACAAGGAGAGCAAGCAGCTCCAAATATCATTACTTTCATTCGGTAAGTGTCCAACTCAGCATCTTGATTGCCATGTCTCCAAATAAATCTCAATGAATCTTGATCCTCTTTGCGAACCTGGACCTGCAGAAACATTTCCTTTATGTCTGCACATACCGCAACAATTCCTTGGCGAAATTTAAAAAGGATTTGTGTCAAAGGTGGGTTTTCGTCTTGCCCTTTCAAAAGTTCAGTGTTCAGGGATACTCCATCGATAGTTGCAGCTGCATCAAAGACCACTCTCATTTTCTTTGGCTTGTTTATATTATAAACACCAAAATGAGGTAAATACCAAGTTCGCGCACCAACTTTTGCAGTTTCTTCTTTAGACATTTTTGCGGCATATCCTTTCTTCACGAAGTCCATAATCGCAGCATCATATTCGTTCATTTTTCCCATGCTCGTCATCCTTTTTTCAATTCCTTGCAATCTACTGAACGCCATGTCAAAACTGTCTGGCAAATGTATATCATCGTTTTTCCATAAAAGCCCAGTTTCATATGAGTTCTCCAATCTTTTAGTAGTGTCCTTTAAAATTCTCCTGGCTTTTAAATCATCAGCCGATTGCAGTGGTTCCTTAGCTGCATTGACCCCAAAATTTTCAGTCGTGAAATAATCCGCAATTAATTTGTGCATTTCGTTTTCTTCCTGTTCTCGTACATGGAATATCGTTGAAATTAAAGATCTCTCTTTACAAACGCCAGAACTTCCATAGATACTCCAGCCTAATGACGTCTTTGCTACCAACAAGTTATTATCCAGTATCATGCTTTTCAGTGTTGCGGTCAGGTGACAATTATTTATTCCAATCAAAAGCATTGGATTCGCATCAGTGTATCCTTCAATGGGGACATTTCTCAATCTTTTATATTTATCCTTAAGTTCATTTATGTCCAATGATTGTAATGGTAACTGCAGATTAGGGACCGTGTTTCCTGAAAACCTCAACCATTTGCTGTTTCGACCTTGTCTCCTTATTCGCAAGTTACACTCCATCGAGCTTACCACAGTAGTACGATTTTCTATCCAATTCAATGTAAGGTTATCTTTCTGCTGCTGTACTCCCAAATTTACTGCAAACTGTTCATTAACTAACGAAGCAGAGGAGCCTTCATCTAAGAATGCATATGTCCTTACAATTTTTCTGTTTGGTCCGATGATTTCAACAGGTACTACTTTAAAAATTATTTTAGATTTTGCTGGTTTTATAGTATTTACCGAAACTTCTGTTGCAGCGTTCTCTTTACATGGCTTTTCTTCAGAATGCAACAATGAATGATGCAGTTTCTTGCATCCATCCTTTTTACACTCCTTCTTATTTTTGCAAACATTTTGTCTATGTCCTTTTCGCAAGCATCCAAAACATAGTTGATGTTTCTTTACCATAGACCATTTGTCTTCTGTTTTCGCTTTAGAAAATACGCTGCATCTGTCAAAATAATGATCTCCGTGACACTCATAGCATTCAGGTTTATATTTCGTTTCTTTCTTGGATTCTTCATCCTTGGTGGTCTGCATAACAACTCTTTGATGCTTGTTCTTCTTCTCTGATTCGTCTGCTGAGAATACGATCATCGCCCTTGCAATGCTTCTGGCCATAGTGCTGATCCATGTACTAAAGTCCTTTAAATTTGGGTAATTTCGAAGAGTCGTTGTATACTCTATCCATTGAATGCGTTTCGTCATTGGTATCTTACACACCAACTGTTCAATCAGGGAAGGATTCTGTAAATATTGAGTTGCATTAGCCGATTGCAAGAATATAACCAAATTTTCCACTTTCGTTGCAAATGGGACCAACAATTGCAAATTATCCTCTGATACGGCAGTAATTTTGCTGACCATGTCCATTTGACTCCTTATCATTGACTCCGGCCTCCCATAAGTGAACTCTAAACGATTCATAACATGTTTAACATTCATAGGATTTATAAGCAAACCCTTGACTTCATCTCTGGCCGCTCCCTTTATGCTTTTTGTAGCCTCAACAGATTTTCCAGTTTAGAATATCCAAAAGCGTTCGACGACTCCCAAAACATTGTTGAAAATACGGGCCAATCCTCTGGGTTTCCATTAAACTCAGGCAAATCAATGAGTTTTCGAGGGAATACGAGTGGAGGATGTTGCAACACATTTCTGCTACTGTTCAATCTGGCTGAACCCAATAAACCACCACCAACACCATCGACCCCGTACATACCAATACCATCTCCAGCGTCTCCTAAGCCGCCAGAACCATTTATGCCAAGATTACGTGAGCCTTCGTTAGCGTCCATGTTGAATACGCCTTTCATTTGTTCGTATGTACCGACACCAGATCCCACGACGCCAAAGTCATCTGCACCGCCAGTAGTGCCAATTTTGCCACGCGCGCCTGTAACAGCGCCGACATTTCCAATTTCACTTCTGTTGTCTTCTGAATACTGCGCACCTCCAACAGCGCCACGATCATCACGCGCACATCGATTAGTGCCCAATAGACGTGAATTTCTGACAGCATCAAATTGTTTCTGTGAACTTCCAGGAATGCTCACAGGTTCTGCGCCATCCAAGGCGCCAAATTGTCCACATATACCTCCAGTAGTGCCTCCAGTGACATGAAGCATTGTGTTCTTTATGCTGACTACTTGCTTAGCCAGCTCCGATTGAGTAACGTTGACATTTTCCACAAAGATGGCCAATTTATTTTGCCGATCCTCCATGTTCCTCACGGAGTTATATAATTGACCGTTTCGCTCATCCATTTTCTGCATCATGTTCATCAAATTACGTATCAAGTCACCATGTGCATCCGATTTCCCAGAAGTCTCGACAACTGTGTCATCCAAGTTCGAATCCATCTCGTCAGTAGAATTTGACCCACTTCTTGACCTCGGAGTTCCTTTTCCAGTCATGTCGTTCGAATTAAAATCCATGTTCTGCTTTTTCATTTGCTTACCGCTGCGTAATTTCATCATACGCCGGCATTGCCTCGTGTCTATATGTCTATGTGTGCGTCTATTTCACAAGAAGTTGCAACGTCTTTTTCACAATTTCACCACACACACACATCAATAAAGCTCGCTTTTAATATGCATGACATAAATTAATGAGGTACACATAAAATTAAAGATGTTACGAGTTCATACTGTGATGGATATCAAAAGAGACACTAAAACTTTATAATTGTTTATTGACTATTTCGAGTCGTTATGGCGTAAAATTAGAATGTTACAAAAAGAGGCAGTATTTAATTTTATGTGTTTTTGCCGCCGTTGGTTGTCGAGACCTGCCAACTTGTTCATCCTCCGCTAGAGGTGCCGCTTCTTTAATATATCGGTATTGATACAAGTATCGATAATGCTAATGGTGGTTCGAATTATGCAGCCAAACAAAACTTAAATTTAAATTCAAATTCAAATAGACTTAAATGTACGTGAAGTCGCAACAGTTACATTTGCTTTTTTCTCTCAAATTTTTCGAAACCAAGGTAACTTGACTTTTTCTGTCACACACACGGCTAAGGGCTAG